>CAUYQV010194686.1:0-20167 GCA_963574575.1 Galagoides demidoff | reverse complement strand
GCCTGTGGTCCCAGCTACTTGGGAGGCAGAGGCAGGAGACTCGCTTGAGCCCAGGAGTTGGAGGTTGCTATGAGCTGTGATGCCATGACACTCTACCCAGGGGAATAGCTTGAGGCTCCGTCTCAAAAAAAAAAAAAAAAATAGAAACACTAGCTGGGTGTCATGGTGGGTACCTACAGTCCCAGCTATTTGGGAAATTGACACAAAAGGATCACTCAAACCTAGGAGTTTGAGGCTGCTGTTAGCTTTGGCATCATGGTACCCTACCCTGGGCAACCGTGTAAGATTCTTTCTAAAAAAAAAAAAAAAAAAAAAGAAAAGAAAAGAAAAACAAAAACAAAAAACTACAAACAAACAAACAGGAAACAGGAGTGTGGCAGGAGGCAAAGGAGGGTGCTGTGTGCAGGGCAGCCTCCACTACCAGGTATCTACACAACCAGCGGCCTCCACTCATGCAAAGGGGAATTGGGGACCAGGAAAGGGACAGGAGGGAGGGGATCCTCCCTTGTGTGGTGATTCAGACCCCCAATATAGAAGTACCTCTGAGATCTCATAGCCAGGGCTAGTTTCAAAGCAGGGGAACTGGAGGGACACTGGAGCAGGCAGCTGTGGGCCACTCATTGACCAGGGTGGGTGCCCAGCTTCCCAGCCCTCCTCCCAACCCAGGCTTCCAGTCAGCCTAGATTTCCCACTGTGCTTCTACTCAGCCAACAACTCCACAGGAAGTGTGGCCAAAACAACCAAACCTTTCCTGGTTTTCACAGGAAGCTATAAAACCACTTGAAACAGAAAAGTTCAAGAAGTAATAAAGGAACATTATTGAGTAAGTCTGGCTCACCAACTTCCAATGAGAAAACTTGAAAGTGTATGAATTAAAGCTTGAATTCTGCTTTCAAATCACCTTGTAATATAGCAATCGTGAGTCTGTTTGCCTTCAGCAGACAGACTTTTAAAAATCTCTTCCCTTGGAAACCACAGAAATGAGCTCAGAGAGGCACCTACTGCACGGACAGGTACAATAGAAGGATTCATCTCCATGGGACAAGAGGGCTTGAAGCCTCTTCACCCTCCCCTGGCCAAGGCCGTCCTGCCTCCCGACCCCAGGGAGGCTGAAGTTTCCCAAACTGAACTCTCAGGCTCCAGCAACTTCAGGATGTTGACTAGATGCTCCCGCAGCAGCACCTCCTGAAGCAGCACAGGACTCACCTTGGACCCTAGGGGGGCCAGAACCCCCTCGAGTGTACTTGGGTGTTTCAAGGGAAAGAGCCTCCTTCAGACTTCCTACAGGGCACATGACCCAAACAGCAAGGTGGCCCTGACACACTCCAAAAAGTCTGAAGATGTGGGAGTATGAGGCAGAGAGGGTCTGAGTAAGAAGGAGTGCAAGGAAGAGGGGGTCTGAGGAAGTGGGCTGGGCTTGCTGGGTCCAAAGCAGGGCAGCGATCCCCTGACCAAAGAGCTGGTGGCCCCCCACAGGACAAGCTGGCCCCAAAGGCAGTCTTGCTTTTGCCAAAGAAGACCACACTGGCCACATCATTGGAGTGATACTCACAGGGCCAGGGAAGACAGACACAGCAGGATTTCCGCTGCCTGGGGAGCATGGAAGCTGCCAGGCATCCCCACATGCTCCTGGGACTATACCCCAGGACACAGGGCAGCTCCTTGCTACCCCCTCCTAACACAGGAGCCTCTGTCCTGGGCAGACCTGTGCCAGGCACCAGAAGAGGTGACCCTCCAGGGGCACAGGCTGCAGCCACCTCCAAACTCAGGCCACCAACAGACTCTCTCCTGTGGAAATGTACTCCTAATTTTAAAACAGAATCTTGGGGGGAAAAATACACCCTCTGTAAGTTCACTTCCATATTTCTGAACTTGTTGTATCCCTACTGTCTGTGTCCCTGCAACTTGCACTCAGCACAGAAATTCACCATCCTGTCTCTGCCACTGTTTCTGACAGTAGACACACCCTGAATTGTTGTGCAGAATTGGCTAAAGGTTAAGGAGAGTGCTTGGACTGTTCTGTGCTCAGAAGCACCAGTGCCAGGTCAGACCTAGCCTGGGCCATCTGTGCAGCCTCACCACTGGCTGGGAGATCTCTGGCAAGTTCCTACATCTCTCGAAACTATATATAGTGTCCCCTCATTCAAGATGGGAAGGCCTGATTCACACTGGGCGTTGGTCACCCTGCAGCATGGTATTCCTGTCCCCTCCCTGGACCGCATACCCTGAGTTTCTTTACTGATACCGTGCAGCAGTCCCCAGGATGGTACACAGTACACAAAAAGGTGCTTAGCACCAGCTGACCTGAAATCACCTGAAATCAGTTTTATGCCCTCACTCTCAAGCATTTCTTGAGATGCCACGTTAGTTAGAAAACAAAACAAAATCTCATTCAGGGGTAAGACTCAGCTTCAGTGTATATTTTTTACATGACTGGAGGAGAATGTTTATATGAAACTCAATCCCCAAGCCTCTTATTCAGAAGTGTTTCCAAAAATAATTTTCCCGCCTGATGTGAAATGCATGGAAAAGCACTAATAAATATGCACATTTACAGTGGAAAAAAAGATATGATTTCATGAAATCAAACAAAAAAATGTGCTGGGAAAAACAGAAGAGAGGCCCCTCTGGGTTGCAGGGGAGTATTCTAACCGCCTATAGCTCTGTGAGCTCACTTCCAGCCAAGCCTAGTCTGGCTGCACACCAGGTGACCCCTCACTGACGGTCCAGGCCAGCTCTGACCTGGCACTGGTGCTTCTAAGCACGGGACAGTCCAAGCACTCTCCTCTGGGCCTCCCCCCTCGCCTCCTGCCTCCAGAAATGCAGACTCCAGCCGCACTAAGCAGTCAATTTAGATGAAAGCCAAGTTTAACTCCCCAAGGATAACTAGGCCACCCAAAGGCTGTGTGTGTATGTGAGAAAATTTGTAACTCTTGCTCTATGTACACATGCGATAGTGTGTGCACACCCACGCTCTCACACGCACAAAAGGGACATGGAAGTGGTGGCAGCACTCAACTCCCTTACCGGGCCTATGGGCTGAGGTGGGGACAGAGATGCCTCTGTCAGTCTGGGACTCACTGAAGCTTCCTTCCCACCACCCACCTCCCTGAGCCACTGCCTAACCACAAAGATGGGGGAGGGGCCACCTGCCCCAAATCCTGGGGCCCAGAGAATGCTACCTTCCCTGGCATCATCAACTAAGGCCTCAAGGCTGGCAGGTGTACACCCCAGGGGTGGCTTCACTCACTTGAAAAAGCTCCCCAGCCCAGCAGACCCAGCTATTCCCTTTCCCAAAGACATCCCAGCAAGGCACCTCCCCCGTTCTGCTGGATGTATCCCATAGGCTTGGTGACCCTGAGTCCCTGTCAGGCCTGGGGACAGGGAGTGGGCAGCCCTCAGCAGAGCATTTCCATGCACCCACATGGAGCCCTGTCTTCAGATGGCACCTGTGAAGCAGCTAAGAAAATTTCACCCCAAAATATGATACCTTGGCATAAAGAATATTTTGAATTAAAGGCCATTCATGACCAGAAAACACTGACCTCTCCTCTATAAAACCTGAGTAACCTGATTTAGAAGCAAAGGGGCTACTGACTTCCTTATTGCGTACTAATAGACCTAGCCCTAAGGTCATGTGAACCTCTCAGATTAATCTACAAATCAATCCGTTTCCACCCATCTGCACACTTTCCCACCAGCAACCACTTGCTGCACGTGTACTTTCCATGCTCTTCCCCCCCACCCCTTCTAAAAGGCATCTTTAAACATCTCTGACCACCACTGAGACTTGGAATAATCATTCTTGTGATTCCCCCCATGCGCATGGTATTTGGAAATATACCTTTCTCTTATTAATCTACCATAATTGTGAGTTGATCTTTCAATGAACCAACCATAGGGAAAAGGGCAGGTTTCCACACAATCCCTACACCTGTAATCAGTGAGAGGGTGGGGGTCAGTGTACCCCTGCTCCGGCCCATCACTTCCTTCCCAGTAACACAAACATAGCACCACAGTGGTGGCTCCAGGCTGGAGTGACAGCTGCATAATGGGCACAGCCTCACCCACAAGGAGCTCACAGTCTCACTGGGCACAATGTAACTAAGACACAAGCAGACTGTGAACCCAGGCTGGTAAGGCAGGCTGGGTGGGGCAGATGGGAGCAGTTTAATAAGGAAGGCTTCATGAAGGGGACACTAGACTAGACCTTGCAAGACCTGGTACTCATCAGAGACCATGGCACCAGTGGGACAGAAGCAAGCGGGAAGCTTCTGGAGAAGAAAGAACACAAGAACAAGAGCCACTAGCCATGTGAGAAGAATGGGGGAGGAGGTCAGTCTTGGAAGGAAGGCAGTGTGTGTAACTCCCAGTCCAGCATACCACCCTGTCCACGCACTGGCAGAAGCCCACATGCTCAGTTGGCCTGCAGCCAGTCTCTGTGTAACATTTCAGGGCAGAAAAAAGCACCAATCACTTATGAAACACCAACCATGGAGCCAGGTGCCATGTTGAACTGAACACAGCCCTGTCCTCATCACCCACAGCAACTAAGACCCACAGGGACTCCAGACCCTTGACACTGCGGGAGGGGAACAGGGAAGTTGGACTGGGGCTCCTTCCCACTGTGATTTCAGTGTCGTCCCTCCAGGCCCCCATTCTCCTGACATGCAGGTGCAGCCCCATAATCCAATCCCTGTTCCTCCCCAACTGAGGCCCTTTGCACATGCTGTTCCTTCTGTCTAAAACACTCTTCCTTGTACTCATCAGCAGACTCACTCCCATTTTCCTTCTATTCCTAGCTCAAGTGTCACTGCCTACGTAAAGCCTCTGGGCCCAGGCCACTTCCTCTGCATAGAAAACTGTGCTTACGGCATGGTGGTAAGGCAAGATGATGCAACCACTATTATTTTTCTCTTTTTGAGATAGGGTCTCACTCTGTTGCCCAGGCTGGAGTCCAGTGGTGTGATCATAGCTCACTGAAGCCTTTAATTCCTGGGCTCAAGTGATCCCCCTGCCTCAGTTTCCCAAGCATCTGGGACCATGTCTGATTCAATTTTTTTTTAAAACATGGGATCTCGGCTCGGCGCCTGTGGCTCAAGCGGCTAAGGAGCCAGCCACATACACGAGCTGGCGGGTTCAAAAATCCAGCCCGGGTCGCCAAACAACAATGACGGCTGTAACCAAAAAATAGCCAGGCATTGTGGCGAGCGCCTGTAATCCCAGCTACTTGGGAGGTAGAGGCAGGAGACTCACTTGAGCCCAGGAGTTGGAGGTTGCTGTGAGCTGTGATGCCATGGCACTCTACCCAGGGCAACAGCTTGAGGCTCTGTCTCAAAAAAAAAAAAAAAAACAAATGGGATCTCACTATGTCGCTCAGACTAGTCTCAAACTCCTAAGCTGAGGTGATTCTCCCACCTCAGCCTCCCACAGGGCTGGGATTACAGATGCGAGCCACTGCTCCCAGTTGCACACCCGTTATTTTTGAAGATGCACATGGAAGTACACAGGAAGTCAATAGCACACCAGCTAGGATTTGCTTTAAAATACTTCAATAAAGAAAAAAAGGCCCCAGGAAGCAAGTACAGCAAATTCTCAATTTTTTGATGATCTCATCCAGGAGCTCCCTATACTGTTCTCACTGAACATTTGAAAACTTTAAATAATGGAACTTTTTAAACCTCAGGTACTCAGGGAAAGTGTTGCATTTCCCGTTCCCTGGTCAGACTGTGAACTCCAGCAGGGCAGAGACTGAACCAGCCTTGCTTTGCAGATGGGGAGGGAGCAGAGTACATCATCCCAAAGCACAGCCTCCCACAATAAGTGTCCCTACTGCAGAGGCAGGGCAGGGGCTCTCCTGTCCCACCCCCTGGCCTGGCTCTGCAGCTCCAGATGCTGCCAGTATGCAGGCAGCCAAGATAAAAAGCAAAGAAAGCCAATGATGAAGTCCCAGCTCTGGAAAGTTCCCTGGGTGGTTCTGACTCACCCTGTGTCTTGTGTGAGCAGCAAGGGAGTACATACTAGACTGGGTGAGCTGAGCCTGAGGGGGGCTGGGCAAGAAGCTGAGAGGGAAAGGGGGGTGTCCCACCCTGAGGTCAGACGCTAACCATGAGCATCTGGAGGGCCCAGGGAACTCTGCACGCATGGCAGATCCTTCAGTGTGTCTCACTACCCTAAAATACAACATTCACTTAACTGAAAAGAGAGGGAAGGGAGGACAGAGAGTGGGATAGGGTGTCTGAGAGAATGCCTGCACGGGGAGGGGGGCACCCCCATGCACGAGCTGTACCTTTGAACACCTGGTGACTGTTTCGGAGCAGTGTCTGTAGGCCCCCACACTCTCGCTTCAGCCTTTGCAGGGTCTCCTTGTCCAGCTCACTGGCTACTTCTGCCAGGGAAAGGCTCTCTGTTGAAAAATTGGGTTTTCCCCACACAGTGACAAAATTATTACAAACCAGTAAGAGAAGCAGAAACCGTTGGGTCCAGAGTCCGGAAATTAACCCAAGTTTTTTTGTTTTTTTGTGTTTTTTTGCAGTTTTTGGCCAGGGCTAGATTTGAACCCACCACCTCCGGCATATGGGGCCAGCGCCCTACTCCTTTGAGTCACAGGCACTGCCCAACCCAAGTTCTATAAACTCAAATCACTCAACACTTCAGCAGGAAGGACCATGTAAATTTAATTTAACTTAACCCACACCTCACAACACTCAGCACCACCCCAAGCCAAGAGGCACAGCCGA
The DNA here is from genome assembly GCA_963574575.1 of Galagoides demidoff. Classification (NCBI taxonomy): domain Eukaryota; kingdom Metazoa; phylum Chordata; class Mammalia; order Primates; family Galagidae; genus Galagoides; species Galagoides demidoff. The sequence goes on along the minus strand of CAUYQV010194686.1, from coordinate 13,427 downwards.
AAGGGAGAGAAGGACAGCATGCCCCCAGGGCCCTGAGCAGATACTGCCAGCTGTGGGGTAGTTGCCCAGGTCCCTTCTCCCTGGTGACCCAAGTGGGGTACAGATGCTTCAGACTAAGGAGGAAGGCCAAGGCCAGTCAGCCCTAGAGCCCAAGCTCTCCCAACCACACTGGTACCCAGGGTCTGGCAGCTACCAGCTCTAGGTAGGACTGACAGCAGCAAGTAGAAGGTTAAGAGTTTAAGACACAGAGAAAGTGCAGACATTACAGCGGTGGGCTCTCTGTCACTTCAACTTCCTACTCTGGGAGCCTACATGCATTTCAAAATGCTCTCATCAGAAAACTCGATGACAATGAAGTCAGCTTATTATCAAAATATGTATATAAATATGAAACAAAAATTGGTTCTCCTGTGTGTCCAAGAACTTCCTGCCAGCTGGGCACATCATGCCTTACTCACATCCTCCCTCTCATGTCACCCAGCCTGGAGGCCCCAGTGTGGGCAGCTGCTCACTATCAAAGCCCAGCCCACCTTCAAGGTCCACCTCTTCGAGCTCCCTCAAATCCATTCTGAGAGGACAAAAAATGTTTAAAGAAAAACTGAACAGTGTCCTAGTCAGCCTACCTTGTCCTCTCTCGGGCTCTGGCCCACCACAACCAGCGAGACACTAACCTCTACACCTAGAGCTCAGCAAGTCCTGTCTCTTAGTTGCTTGAAGCCTCTCAGGGCAAGGACCCCTTACCCATCTCGCCCAGCAGTCTCCTGCAGATGGCAGATGCCCTAGGTGAAATCAGTTAGGTCCTGGGGACAGACCCAGACATGGCCCTTGGGGCTCTAAAATGCAGAGGGCCCTGCTTCAGGGAAGGCTAGAAGGGGAACAAAGGACCTGAAAGCCACCTGTGGAAGGCAACCATGGCTGGGCAGCTTCTCCTATCTAGGGACATCCAGAGAGCCTCTAAAACGTCTCAGACCTATGGATGCCAATCTGAATCCTTGGCTGCCCATTCCCAATGAATAAGTAGGACTAAGGCCTGGCCACTCAGAGCTACCTCTGCTCTCTAAGACTGAGAGATAGCCCGCTCTTTGCTCATAGAAAGTCGTTCTATCCTGGGCACAGGCCACCGTCTCTTGCACTCCCAGCATTTCCTGGGAACCGAAAGGTCAGATGGCTTACAGGAACTTTCACAGGTCACCGATCACTGCACTCCAGAACTCTCAGATTCACTCTAATATCCTGGGCGCCAGCCTGCCTGCTTCTGAACTCTGGCCCACAGCAGAGGCGTACACTTTGTCAACAGGGCCACTCAAGACACCCCTCAGTTACACTGTCCCATTGGCCACCAGGTCCACTCTGGCACACAGATGCCACCAGACCCCTGGAGAGGCCCTTCTGACTGGACACCATCAGCTCTGCGTTATTTCTAGAGGGCGACATGCTTGATGGTCTTGCCATGTCACATATACATGAGAGATGCACAGATGCAGAAGCCGGGGTACAGAGAGGAAGGGGCACTGCCTCCTCCCCCATCTACCCCGGAGGCCAGCTACCAACAGAAATGGCCCACAGCGGTGCAGGATGGGGGCCAGCAGGGCTGGACTTTTCTGCCCCTCAACGGCCTCAAGTAACACAGAGCTGCAGAAGTGGGCTCCCTCCAGCTCCAGCACACACAGCCCTACACGCCCTCTGGCGGCCAAGCGTTCAGTGATACTCATACTATGAGGACAATCAGATGCAATTTTCTCCCTGTATGATGACTGATTCCTCTATTTCACGGGTCACAAAGAGAATTAAATTATCAAACAATAGTATCTCTAAATATTACCTATATTCAAAGGGATGGTGAATTTTTTTGGCATTTGGCAACTGTTTTCTCTTTGGATGATTTGTACAGATTGAAATGAGCTAGTTCTAGCCTCTGAATCTGTGTTTCTGTAAACGTTAATTAAGGGTCCAATGTTTACCACTCCCTATCCTCAGTCTTAGCAAAATTTTAAATAAGCTTGAAAATAGCCTACTCATCATTAACTTTTTTTTTAAGTATATCTAATCACAAGCTTATACAATTTTACACTGTTATACACAAGGGAATTATTGCCTGAAACCCAGCACATGTGCTTGCCCTGGGGGTAGTAGATGGCTTACCTCCTCCATTCCAGGTCTTCAAACTCCCATTTTGAGAACTTCTTGGGTTTAATTCCTTTCCACCTAACAACAAATTGGCCACTTGCAAAACCACTTGATCAATAAAATCTCGGGGGAGGGTGGCACAATTCCTCACACGTTCAGCTTTGTCTCTGGGGTGAAAGACTGGCAGCCAGGGTCCTTCCACCTGGACCTCTGCCCCATGCTCAGCAGCCTTGGCCTCTGGGGCACATTCAACCCTGACGTCCAGGGCTCTGTGACCATTGTGGTGACCAACACAGCCAGCAGCTACCCAGCGTGAAGAAGGGGAAGGCTTCCCACCAGGCAGGTGCACGGAGCAGCCCCGCCTGCTGGTGATGTACTGCGTCCTCTGCTCATCAACTAAAGGCTCTGCGGTGGGAGGGTATGTTCTGGATTTCCCAATGAGACAGACCTGCAGTTCAAAATACCAAAGTTAAGTACTTTAGCAGGCACGGATGATACTTCAGGCTTCTCCAATGAATCCTCTTGTTCTGGAGTACAAATTACATAAAAGTTATAGACATCTATCATGAATAATCCTTATTTAAAAAACTAACACCAATATGAATGACTTAAAAATAAAAAACTAACAGAGTCCATGAAAACTTTCATCACTCAGACCTGCCTGGAGACATAAGGAAAGCTCAAAGCCACACTCACGGAGCCTGGGGGCCACATGGTCCAAAAGCTTCATGGCAACCCCCATTCCATTCCACACTCATGCCGGGGGGAGACACAGGAGTTAACACTGAGGAGTTCTCGAGGGGGCTATGAAAGGATGAGGCTTTGTATCAACCTTGCCAGAGCAAGTGTACACAGTGCTTGGTACCGTGTAGATGTTTAATCTGCACTAATTTCCTCCCTCTTCAGTAAATCCAAACAAAAGCCATGATTCAAACAGTTCCGTCTGCAGAGCAGAGCCAGTGCCTCATTTCTTGACTTCCCCTCTGGACATTAACTACAAAGCCATTTGCAAGGGATAAAAGAGGCCACACCTGGTTACCCCCCACTCTCCTACTGTGTGATGATAACTCCCAGTGCCCATCAGCATCCCACCCCCACAAGATGGCTGCTGCGTGCAGACTGCTTTAAAAGCTACAAAGCAAATTCACTCCTCCATGTGAGGCCCCAAACCATCCAGTTATAAGAAAATTGATGCTCAGTGAGACTAAGTGACAGTCCCTAGTCTCCCACTACTAGTAATGAACAGCAAATTCAAAAATCAACACTGTGGGATCATCTGACCTACCTAGATGACCCAAACTTCAGCAGTTTCCAAACATCAATTCCAACCTCAGAGACTAAGACTTGCCAAAATGGAGGAAGGTAAGACAACGGGACAGCTCTGCACAGGAGATCTAAAGGAACCTTCCACAATAGCAGCAGCAGCAGTAGCAGCGATAACGAAGCTCCTGCCGCCAGCTGCTCTGCCATTCACAGCCGTGGCCTCTGCCAGCCGGCAAGTGCCCACAACACGCCCTCACCACCAGGGCCTCTGAAGACATCACTTGTCTCGTTCTTAACACAGTCCAAAGCAGCCTTCCTGCCATTTTACAGGAGAGGACACAGGTTGGGAGAGTCACACATTTACCTGAGAGCGCACAGCTGGAGAGTGGCAGAGCCAAGGGCTAAATTCTGATCTGTCCCAATCTCTCACTGAGATAAGCATTACAGCCGAGCCTTGGATATGACAGGGTCACTTTTTTAAAAGCAGGCCATCTGACAGCCATGGAGTCTCATAAAATAAAGGTTATACCACAGAATAACATAAACTGCTATAATTACTCTCCAGGATATTTCCAAATGGTCAAGCCTTGAGTCTGTCCCACCCACATGAAGGTCACACAGACAGTGCAAGGACCAATTTCTGCCCAAATGACATTTCAAGGTAAATCTGAATTAACAGGGCTTTTAATGAGAAAATTTGAAATCGCTTTGAATTTCTGAAACAAACTTTAATTTTAGCCAATTATTCAGAACTCCAAGCAGTGAGCACTTCCCACAGAGTCCAGTTCCTGGCAACTCTGAGGCTGGAAACCACTGCCTATTTGGGAAGAAGGGTCCCTGGAGCCCCTCAGCATTCTTGGGAGAGATGGAGACTTGGCCAGGGGTCATGCAGAGGCACCATATACTGGGAGGAGCAGGTGCCAGGAAGCTGGCAAAGCCTCTGAGCCCCATCAATGACCTCCACACTGAAATCAGCATCAGCGCCTTCTGGAATGTTTATACATTTTGAACATCATGGTATGGTTTACGGTTCTGTGACGTGGCCCTCAGCTGGCACTAACAGACCATGAGGATGATCATGATAATCAAGACATACTCTTTTGGTTGAGGGAATTCTAAGGCAGTCTTCTTCTACATGAAATCCGCAGGTAAATCCCACTTCTTTAATGAAATCAAGGTATTCTCGATACTGAGTCTTCTTACTCTGTCTCCGGTGGTATTTTCCAGTGAAGTCAAAGAAGCAGCAAGGAAGGACAAAGAAGCGGCAACTATAGGAAGACCTTCAAAAACAGTGAACAACCACAGACACCAAAAATCTTGAATAGATTCATTAAAGAAAATTTAGCAGAATGGCCGTGGCAATAGTGTGTCACGGCAAAATATAGAAGATCTGCTCCTGGCTAATGTTGGTTTTTGTATTTAAAAAATTAATCATAGCTTTCCCCAACTTAATTTCTAGAAATAATGCAGCATAGTATTTCTTTTCAATAACATATGAATATAATTGCTTTTATAAAAAATAATTTTCCATCACATTTACTCTTGTCAACTGTAATCTAAAACTTTCTAAAGTACTTTGAGATTTCAGCAATGAATAAAAAACTCCAGAGCTGGAGGGATAATAAAGATTAAGGCCCTTTGAAAGCTAAAATGGTTTAAAATAACTGTGACAAAGGAGACTTGGTAATGAAATATTAAGGAGTAGCAACATAACCTGCTTCCTCGGGGAGTCCCCAATACAGAGGGTGAGTGTCCCCACCACAGGGTGAGCGTCTCCAACAAGCGGGCAGCGCTCCCACTCTGAAGAGACAACCATTACTACAAAAGGCCGATCTATGGACAGATATTTTTTCTTTGAAGACAAACTCTGTTATCAGTAAAAGGAAAAAAAAAGACACTTCCAAAAAAGACACATCTTTTGACACTGGATAAAAATACTATAGAAGTAATCAGTTTCAGTCAGTACTGGCCAATAGATAATGTAAATCACATATGTAGTTTTATATTTTCTAGCAGCCATATTTTAAAAAGTAAAACAGGTGGGTTTTCTTTTAAACGTAACCCAATATATTCAACATATTATCATTTCAAAAATCTGAACTAACTTCACCGGAAACACAGCTACCACTGTGGACAGCACAGTTTAGACCAGTGTTTTTCAACTTTTTATCTCAAGGCACACTTGAACCTATAGTTAAACTTCCATGACACACTTAAATAATGTTGATCAAAAAAAGATTTTAAAAAATATACTTGGCTCAGTGCGTATGGCTCAAGTGGCTAAGGCGCCAGCCCCATACACCTAGGTGAGCTGGCAGGTTCTAATCCAGCCCGGGCCTGCCAAAACAACAATGACAGCTGCAACCAAAAAATAGCCAGGCATTGTGGCGGGAGCCTGTGGTCCCAGCTACTTGGGAGGCTGAGGCAGGAGACACGCTTGAGCCTGGGAGTTGGAGGTTGCTGTGAGCTGTGATGCCATGGCACTCTACCCAGGGGGACAGCTTGAGGCTCTATCTCAAAAAAAATTACATATATACTTACTGTGCTCTGAATTTCTTTTGAAAATAATTTAATGAATGATTTTGAAAAATATTCACAGCACAGCTAAGATCTTCTCACGTACACTGGTCAAAAATCAGTGGTTTAGACCAGGGGTCCTCAAACTTTTTAAACCAATTTTAAGCCAGTTCACTGTCCCTCAGACAGTTGGAGGGCCGGACTGCAGGCCCCAGGACTAGCTGGCTGCTAAGCAGGACACAACAGTGGCGGGAAAAACACCTGGCCCGATAAATGTCCTCAGCAGGCTGCATGTGGCCTGCAGGCCGCAGTTTGAGGATGCCTGGTTTAGACATTCCCAGCCACTCACCAGGCAACCTCTATTCTCACTCACCTGGCGGCAATAACAGGTATCCATGGTGTGAGTTCATCAGAATGGTTACCAATTAGCCAATCAACATCAGGGAAAAGGGTTTTATCATTAGGTGTTATTGCATCTTCCTAAGAGAGTAACACAAAAACAGGATTGGATATTAGCAAATCACTGCTAAGCTCTGAGTCAGCAGCACACAGGAGGACAGCAAAGGCTCAAAGTCACACATGGTGGAGCTACAGTTCACCTGCTACATGGCCTTACTCTGGGCCAGCAAAGAGGAAGTGAATCTGCCTGCCCTGGAGGGCGTGGAAGATGGGCAACTTCTGGGGAAATCACAGGAGAAACTAACAGCATTTTCTGAATGCTAATCTCTTGATAATTAAGAACATTATTTTTACATAAGTATAAAAAGGAGCTATGAGAGAGTTGGGACATGTGAACTGTTTTACTTCTGGCAGAATATGGGAGCAAGAAATGGCATAAAAAGTGGGTGAATGAAAAGCAGCCAGGTCTGAAACTGATTGGAGTGCACAGTCCCACGACCTGGCATAGCTTCAAAGGCTGGGTAAGCTATACAAAAGTTTGTCTGTAAAGATGTATGATGCATTTACACATCCAAGTACACATATTTTTTTTTAGCATTATGCTATTAACCTTTTGTAAGCTCTCAGAAAGTGATTAAGCACTTCCCACTGAATAAGCACTTTAATAAGCACCATTCTTACTATGTAGTTAGCTAGGAATAGCTTTTATGATTTAAGAACTTTAAGTAAACACCTTACAAAGCAATCTCCTGTTTATCTCAGATTGGCTTTTGGCCCACGCCTGGTTTGTGCCTTGGGCACATGGAAAAAAAGAAAACTTAAAAAACATCCTGTCCTGGGCAGTGCCTGTGGCTCAAAGGAGTAGGGCACCAGCCCCATATACCAGAGGTGGCAGGTTCAAACCTGGCCCTGGCCAAAAACAAACAAATAAACAAACAAACAAACATTTCCCCCCCCCAAAAAAAACACCCTGTCCTTTCTAATAATTGGCAAGCCATAATTAATTGTTGAATAGTGAATCTCAGTAAGAATCAGAAAGAGAAAAAAAGACTATACAACCATCCAAAATCTTCTTGAAGTTATAACATGAATCCCTAAGGGAAATAAATAAAAATTCTATTCCCTGATCAGAGCAAACAGGGGAAGACAACATGACAACATTCACCGTTTAAGGCCATTCCTTATGACAACCAACAAAACTACAAGAGTCTTTTGCAGACCTTATATATAAAAAATAAAAAACTGAAATTCTATAATCTTTCTGGCTTTTCAATAAGCATATGGGCTTCTATTTGCATAGAAGTTAAAACACTAAAAATAGTATTGTTCATGAATATATGCATATTTATAAGCAGGAAAATTAAACCTTTGGAAATGTTTATTCTTTATTCCCGCTCATTCTAGATTCCTTTGCCCATCTGTCTCTTTAAATGGCTTGAATTAACTACCATGTAATTTACACTTACTAATTCCACAGTCACATTTACAGTTATCTTGCCAGTAGCACCAAACAAAACTCCAACTGTTTTATAAAAAGTTTCAATTGGCATTTCAAACATAGTAAATTGCAATATTCCTATTTCATATATACACAAAATTAAGACAACTTGTGGTCACCACAATGCTGTTGTTATAAACAGGTGTTAGTATTTAGTATACTCTTGCATACAATCAAATGAGGTTTTGAAAGAAAGAAAAGTATCCTATGCTTGGTCTTGGAATTTCTAGATCGACCTGCTCACGCAAATCACTTAACTGTGACTGGGAAGAAATAATTTACTGGGAATTAAACATTAATTAAAATTTTAACATTTTAAATTTTAACATTAAACATTTTAACATTAAAATTTTACTATATGAATATATATAAGCAATGCACTTGGCAACAAAACCACTCTCATTTTGGCCATTTCCTCTAGGTCTGAAAGTGCAAAAGAAATATAGCTTCTCTACCCCTTGTATTTAACACTAGAATAAACACAACTATTCTAGCACTAAGACTTAAGGTTCAGAAGTAATGAGAAAAGAGAAACTATACAAGTGATTAGAATACAGAATTCTCATTAGCAGTGATTAAGTGGTTGGGATAAGTTTCTCCAGGATGACCCCACAGAAAAGTTTAAGGCAGGCTGCCAGGAACCTCAAATAAAGAACTGGAAACATCTATCCATTCTCCAAAGGCAGCTCACTCACACCTGCCAGCTCTTCCCTAGGACCACAATCTAAAGAGAAGACCTATTCAATTGCTGTCTAAATATCTTACACAAGAAAATTATTTTGCTTTTTCACCTGGGGACAGAGGAACTTTGAAATCAACCAAACTTCTACTCATTTTGCCTTCACTAATTTAGAGCCCAATTTTGTTAAGTATGTAAGAATCTACAGTCTGCATACATATATCTGCAGAACCTCCCCAGGGTACCTGCTAGTTTTACCAACATTCCTTAACTGCGATTTCAAAAACACTTTAAATTTACTATATGAATATATATAAGTAATCACAAATCCCTGTAGAATAAAACAAAGCACATATTGCAAAAAAAAAAAAAAGGCAAATAAAGAGATGTCAGGCAGCTGCAGCAAGTAGTTTCCCTTCCTCCAATCTCTTTCTTTAAATATTATTCTCAACTTTAAAAGGTGGTGAGGCCAACTAAAAATAGTCTCAGAAATTTTATTTTCTATTTAGTATTTTACTTCTAACTCTACAAAACTATATATCTGAGGTTTTTTCAAAACAGCTGTTGGTGCTAAGGGGGGAGGGGTGGTCAGAAAGAAGAATCATGGCAGTTGGCTGATGACTACATGGGGGCCATTATGTGACTCCTTACTTTCATATATTCTTCAAGTTCTCCATAATGAAAGTAAATACTCAGATGAGAATCTATGACCCAGTCATACCTATGCATTTAACTGCATGGGCAGAACTGAGGCAATGGGAGGAGCTGGGCAACAGCAGAAGAGTTGCAAGGCCGAAAGCCCTACCCACCGCACGGCCCAGGTGGGAGAGGCCACGCCCACAGCACAGCCCAGCATCACCACCTGGCAAGGAAAAGACAAGCCCACTGTACCGCCCAGGGAAAGGAAACCACGCCCATAGCACCACCTAGAGGAAGCCACACCCATAGCACCACCTAGAGGAAGCCACACCCATAGTACTGCCCAGGAAGAGGAAGCCACGCCTATAGCACCACCTCAAGCATCCAGAGCCCACCCCACTGTGATGTGTCCTAGGAATGCTCCTGGAGAAGGGACACATTACTTCTTTCCCTTTAGAGGGCCACTTCTCTCTGTCTTCAGCACCTGGAAAAGCCAGAGATGTTCTTGACCAAGCTCTAACTGACCTGAATTCACAGTAACCCCATGGGCAGGTGGCTCTCCTCACCAGGCTACCCAGACGTGCAGACCTGCTATCAGTCCCAATTCCACAGAGCTTAGTCTAGCCCCACCCCACCCTGATTTTTATGTTCCTCCAGTGGTGAGGCTGTGCCTGGCTGTCCCGTGGCTACAAACCCAGCCCTTCATGTCTCCTCCTCACTCATCCACACCCAATGTGTACATGATGCATTGGTGGGTTGTCTGCCCTCCACTTCCCACCACCATGAAGGCAGGATCTCTTTGTCACTGCTGAGTTACTTCCACCTAGGAGTGCCTGGCAGGTAGCAGGCACGCAAATATTTGATACATATTTCTCTTTTTTTTTGTCCTGTTTAGTTGCCACAACGCCTGGCTATTTTTTTGTTGCAGTTTGGCAGGCGCTGGGTTTGAACCTGCCACTCTCAGTATATGGGGCTGGTGCCCTACTCACTGAGCCACAGGTGCTGCCTGGGGTTTCATGCTCTTACACCCATTTTACAGATGATAAAACCAAGGTATACTTGGAGAGGTTAGGTTGCCCAAATAGATGGCAAGTGGTGAAAAGTGTAATTATTTACTCAATTCTTCTGCTCTTGACATCTGTTTTCAGATTACAAATTAAGATCCATAAATCTTTATGCATGCATCTTAGTCCACTTAAAAACAAAAACAATTTTCTTCAGCTGGACTTTAAAGGTTTTTGATACATATTGCCATAATCTTTTTCAGAAAGGTTCTACTTCAGCTATACTTTTATGTCAAGAAGAAGTTTGAATACTTTAAGGGATATAGGCAAGGCAGGCGCCTGCAGTCCCGGCTGCTCAGGAGGCTGAGGCAGGAGAATTGCCTAGCCCAAGGAATTGGAGGTTGCTGTGAGCTGTGATGCCACTGCACTCTACCAAGGGTGACTAGGTGAGACTCTGTCTCTAAAAAAAAAGAGCATGAAACCCCCTAGGTGAGGAGTACAGTTCAAGTACACATGTCTTCGTAAGGCATCAGCACTCAGTGACTATCAGCCTTTTTTACCATACAATTGATCCTTGGCCAATGAGGGGGTTGGGGCACTGACCCCTCCTCACAGTCAAGAATCCTCATATAACTTTTGACTCCCTAAAAGTTAACTATTAATAACCTACTACTGACAGGAAGCCCTACCAATAACATGAAGCAATGATGAATACATGTTTTATATATGTATTATATACTATATTCTTACAATGAAGTAAGCTAGAGAAAAAAAAAGTTATTAAGAAACTCATCAGGGGCTGGGCACTGTGGCTCATGCCTGTAATCCCAGCACTGTGGGAGCCCAAAGCAGGAGGATTGCTTCAAGCCAGGAGTTCAGGACCGGTCTGAGAAACATAGCAAGTGACCCCATCTATACAAAAAACAGAAAAATTAGCCAGGTGTGGTGATATGCATCTGTAGCCTCAGCTACTCAGGAAGCTGAGGCAGAAGGATTACTTGAGCCCAGGAGGAGTCTGAGGTTGCAGTAGCCATGAGGAGCTGACCAGGGCACTGCTCTCCAACCTGTGTAAGAGAGCGAGATACTATCTCTAAAAAACAAAAAAAAAATCATAAGGAAAAGAAAATACATTTCCTATTCATCAAGTGGAAATGGATCATCATAAAGGTCTTCGTCCTCACATCTCCATTGAATAGGCTGAGGAAAAGGAGGGATTGGGCTCTGGGTGGCAGAAGCAGAAGAGGAGGAGGGTGGAAGGGGAGGCAGGAGAGGCAGGCACACTTGAGGTAACTTTACAGAAATACATCATAATTTCTGTCTGACTTCTTTGATTTTTCATTTTTCTAAAACTGTTCCTATGTGGTCCCAATCCTTCTTCCACCATTTACTTTAGTTTCAATGCCCATATCATAGAAAGGTCCGTGTTGCAAAAAAGTCAAAAGCAGTCTTGGATAATGTGACGGTGGAAACCGGTTGTCTAACGTTGGTCTGCTTCCCAGCACTGCTTCTTCTCTATCTCCTTTCCATCATCTGGCACTGGCTCGGAAACACCTTCACCAAGTTATCATCTGTCTCTTCCTCTCGTGTAGTGTCTATTAGCTATTGAGTTTCTTCAAGATCCATTATCTTGAAACCCTTTACACAACTTTTTTGCTACATCCACAATCTCCTTCATGATTATAAAGAGACTGTTGTCAATCTGGTGAAGTCATGCACAACACACTCCTAGTTTTGTCCAGCAGGAATTTATTACTCAGGCTTCGTGACTTGCACGGCTTTTTCTGTAACAACAGCATCTTCAATAGTGTAATCCCTCCACACTTTCACTATGTTCCCTCTGTTAGGGTTCTCTGCCATAGCACTGACAATCCTTTCCATAGACTACCATGTGTAATGAGCCTGAAAGATCCTTCCTATCCCCTGACCTAGAGCGTGAATTAGAGATGCTGGGTCTGGGGACAAGTATACCACTTGACCACCTCTGGTGTTGAACTCTGGGTGGCCCAGGGCATTGTCTAGTATGAAACTGGCAAGGTACTTCCTAGCTTCAAGGACAAAGCACCAATAGAACTATCCCAGAAAGAATGTCCTTGTATTCCCGGCCTTCCTGTTATTCAACCAGAAGTTTGGCACCTGGGGTTCACCAACTTGAAAGATGAGGCCTGTCAGGATCACAGACCCCACTGCATTTACACAAAGCAGTAATCTATATCCCTTCCTGCCTTAAATCCTGGTGCTTGCTTCTCTCCATTACTAATTAATTTCCTTTTGGTCCCGAATAGGACTCTTTCATCGGCATTTAAAACCTGTCTAGGCAGATATCCTTTCTTTTCAACAATTTTAATGGCATCTGGTACCTCATCTGCTGCCTCCTGGTCAGGACAAGCTGCTTTTCCTGTTATTTTTTATGCCAAATCTCTTTCTAAAATTATCAAGCTATCTTTTGGTGATATTAAATTCTCCAGCTTTAGGTCTTCCACCTTCCTTTTGCTTTAAGTCGTACAGTGACTTCGCTTTTTCCCATAAAGTCTATAGGTATGCCTTTCCTGTAACAATCCTGTACCTACCTAAAAGCTGCATTTTCAATAAAAAATAAATTATTTCTCACAAAGTGCAAGGTTTTTGCACTTGCTGGCATAGCTGCTGCTAAGACTTCACAGATCTCCTTTTTTTTTTAGGGTGTTCCTTACCCTGGATTCATTTATCCTGAAATGGTAGACAACCACAGCTGCAAACTTCAATCTAGAGGACACAGCAAGCAAGTCAACTTTTTCTTATAATGTCATGGCTTTTTTCTGCTTCCTGGGAAGACTTCTAGCACCACTGGCGGCATTTCATACGGGTCCCACTGTGTTATTCAAGGTTTACAACAGTGCAGTAAACATGATGAAAATTCCACATGAGATCACTTTCTACTTCCCCACACAATTTATTGGAAAGAGGAACTGCTCAGACAGAGATGATTAGCATCTCATGGCATTTTAAGTAGACGTTACACTTTAGCTCAGCCCAATAGCAACAGAAGGTGACTACAAAATCACTACAGTAGTACAATATGTACCAATTTTGTGCAATTATGATTTAATACTGCATCTTTACATTTGTTTACATTTCTCTCAACTAGGAATAGCACCATGTATGGCCTGTGTGTAAATTAAATTTTTTTTTTTTTTTTTTTTTTTTTTTAGACGGAGCCTCAAGCTATCCCCCTGGGTAGAGTGCCATGGCATCACAGCTCATAGCAACCTCCAACTCCTGGGCTCAAGCGAGTCTCCTGCCTCCGCCTCCCAAGCAGCTGGGA
>CAUYQV010194684.1:0-11198 GCA_963574575.1 Galagoides demidoff | reverse complement strand
AGACAGAGCCTCAAGCTGATCCCCCTGGGTAGAGTCTGTGGCATCACAGCTCATAGCAACCTCCAACTCCTGGGCTCAAGGAGTCTCCTGTCTCCGCCTCCCAAGTAGCTGGGCCCACAGGCGCCCGCCACAACGCCTGGCTATTTTTTTTAGTTGCAGCCATCATTCTTGTTTGGCAGGCCTGGGCTGGATTCGAACCTGCCACCTTAGGTGTATGTGGCTGGCGCCTTAGCCACTTGAGCCACAGGCGCCAAGCTGGTTGCAACTCTTTAAGTATAAAACTCATTAAATTGTACATTTTAAATGAGTAAATTTTATGATGTACAGATTATATCTTTTTTTTTCTTGAGACAGAGTCTCAAGCTGTCACTCTGGGTAGAGTGCTATGGCATCATAGCTCACAGCAACCTCCAACTCGGGCTCAAGCAATCCTCTTGCTTCAGTTTTTCTATTCTTGTAGAGACAGGGTCTCACTTTTGTTCAAGACAGGCTGGTCTTGAACTCATGAGCTCCAGCAATCCACCTGCGTTGGCCTCTCAGAGTGCTAAGATTACAGGCATGAGCCACTGTGCCTCGCCCAGATTATATCTTATACTATGAAGTACTAATATACACTACAACATGTATAAATCTCAAAATATTATGTTATGTGAAAAAAAAAACATGCAAAAATCACATACCGTATGGTTCCATTTAAATGGCATGTCCAGGCTTAGAGCATGTAGCTCAGTGGCTAGGGCGCCAGCCACATACATCAGAGCTGGCGGGTTCGAATCCAGTCTGGGCCTGCCAAACAACAATGACAACTACAACTAAAAAAAAAAAAAAATAGCTGGGCTTTGTGGTGGGCACCTGTAGTCCAAGCTACCTGGGAGGGTGAGGCAAGAGAATAGCTTAGGCCCAAGAGTTTGAGGTTGCTGTGTGCTGTAATGCCACAGTACTCTACCAAGGGCAACAAAATGAGACTCTGTCTCAGAAAAAAAAAAAAAGGCATGTCCAGAGTGGGTAAATCTATGCAGACAGAAGGTAGATTAAGTGGTTGCCTAGGGCTGGAGTGAGGAAGCCTTTTTGAGATGATTGAAATGTTCTAGAATTAGATGGTGGTAATGGTTGCACAACTCTGTAAATACGCTATTATAAAACAATATTGAGTTGTACACTTCAAATGGGTCTGTATTACAGTGTATGTAAATTGTATCTCCATAAAGCTATAAAAAATATAAGAAGTGGACTGAGGACATGGTGAACTTTAGAATGGATTAAAAAGGGGGGCAATCTTGGAGGTAGGCAGGCAATTAAAACTCTCAGGTGAGAGTTAAAACTGGCTCATTTTATTTCAAATCTTATTAAAAATGAAGATGTCATTCTTTGTAAGGCAGTAATTGTGGTCGTTGGCCAGCGTTAGTCAGTTGCTTACCATCTTTGCAGTTCATGTTACAGCCACAGCACCTCATAGGCACAGAATGCACGTTGCGTCCAAGTAGAAAGAGGATGCTTGAGGTCCCCATATGACGAGAGTTCCTGCTCACTGAGTCAGCTGATTTTGAGGCAGAGGATTAATGAGACTGGCAAGTCACTTTCCTGAAAATAGACGAAGCAGAAGAGGTGGTAACCTGTGGCTTTCTCCATTTAGCAAGGCACCCATTTGAATTTTTTTTTTTTTTTGGTAGAGATAGAGCCTCACTTTATTGCCCTCGGTAGAGTGGCATGGCGTCACCCAGCTCACAGCAACCTCCAACTCCTGGACTTAGGCAATCCTCTCGCCTCAGCCATTTGAAAATTTTGATCTGGCTCGGCGCCTGTGGCTCAAGTGGCTAAGGCGCCAGCCACATACACCCAAGGTAGTGGGTTCGAATCCAGCCTGGGCCCGCCAAACAACAATGACGGCTGCAACCAAAAAATAGCCAGGCATTGTGGCGGGCGCCTGTGGTCCCAGCTACTTGGGAGGCTGAGGCAGGAGACTCGCTTGAGCCCAGGTGTTGGAGGTTGCTGTTAGCTGAAATGCCATGGCACTCTATCCAGGGGGACAGCTTGAGGCTCCTGTCCCCCCCCCCCCAAAATAGAAAATTTTGATTCTTGAGTGTCTGAATGTCTTTCTCCTCGGCTGTAATTGAGGGCTTTCTCTATTTAGACACAGAGGGGCTCTTCTGTAACATGCAATCAGTACTGACCTGTTAAATCTCAAAGCTGACTTCTTAGACACCTCAAGACCCTCTCATCAATAACTTGAGTTTCATGATAACAACAGTCTTAGGAAAGCTGATTTATTTTTAGTTTTCCTTTTTTCTCATTATAAAGATACAGGCAAGCGCATGATGTCCTAATGCCCCCAAATTTAAACTACAGGTAGTAATTTTTTAACTATTGGAGACACAGATCAAAAAAACTACAGCTGACCGTTGAACAACATGGGGTTTGGCGCACCGACTGCACCCACAGGTGAAAATCCACGTATAGCTTTAACTCCTCCAAAACTGGCTGAGTGGCTGAGGAAGAGCAAGGGGGGTCTCGCTGTGGCAGGGGTGGCAGAGACACAGGCAAACCTGTGTAAAGCCAACACATGCTGTTCAATCTCTATGTTGTTGAACTGTAATATGTTATGTAAAGTAGAAAGAATGATTTAAATACCTATAACTAGCACATGATTGAAGAGCATACAGATTTTTTATGCTCCTGATCTATATTGCTGGATTTTGTTCTATACATATGACAAATATGAATAAGACAGTATTCATTTCTTGCCTGTTTAGGATAACTTCATGTAGGAGAAAAGAAAACAAAGTTGATTGGTATATTTATTTATCTGCTGGTGTGGTATGACCTAGGATTCCCTATAAAGGTAAGGGATGGCATAGGGAGATTTAAAAGCTGAATGGCATCTGACAAGTCGCATCTGATGAATGACTGGGATTCAGCGTGGAGTTCACTGCGGTGGCTACAAGGCTCAGGCTTCTCAGAAGCACGCAGCAGTGTTACTCCACAGTAGACCCAGGGTTTGAGCTTTTCCCAGAAACCATATAACAGTGTTTAAATACGCTCAGCCTTTGTTAATAAGATGGTTCTCAGAAGCTGCAGGAGCTCAGGTGTTTTCCTTTGCGTAAAGGCAAAGACAAGTCTGGACGGGATATGTTATTGTTCTAGGCGGGAGCCTGACTTTTGCTGGGGCCCTTAGAGAACTGCGAGATCACCTCTAGGGGAGCCCCCAGTCTCAGATCTAGGAATCTGGCTGTGGGCACTTGGGAGTCAATACCCATGGCACATGCACCAACGTTCATCTGGTGTCTTTTGCCTTGATGAGGGTTTGCGAAGTCAGAGTCCCATGGGAATGGCAATTAGGTTCAAAGGGTTATTGAAGAAACAGTCTCACCTTCACGCTTAACAAAACGACTTGCTACCGCTTGCTCTGGGAGTGTATTATTAGCTATCATTGAACTTGGGCCTTGGAAAGGCTCACCCAGAATCAGAACATTGCTGACTCATTAGGACCCTTAGACTCCAAAAAAAGCTATTTAGTCTAAAGTCCCCTGTTTGTTGTCTGCAGGTTTTTGTGTCTGTGTCTTAGTGTGTGCTAGCTGTGTGAGCTCACACTTCTTCCCGGAAAAGTAAAGGAATCACACCAGTCATGTAGGGGGTTAGGAGGGCAAAATGGGGTAATATGCATCCACCACTGTGCACGTGATAAAACCCCCCTGCCTCAGAGCGTGGCTGTTGTTTTTCTTTATTTCTGCCTCATCTCTGTTGAGTTCTGCTGCATGTGGTGAAGGTAACTGCTGTGGCCCTGGTAAAAGAGGCTGTCATCCTGGGAATTACAAAAACACTGGATACCAGATGCTTATGCACAAATTAGAAGTCTCATCAATGTGGTAGAGGCTAAGTTAACCAGTTTGATGAACCTATTTCAAATGGTATATAAAACCAGCACATTGTACCCCATGATTGCATTAATGTACACAGCTATGATTTAATTTAAAAAACCCAGAAATCCCATCAATGTTGAAACTAGTTCATGACCTAGAGGAAGAATAAGATATAGAAAAGCAATCTGTAGAATGTAAAATATCATAAACTTTATAGCTTTTAAAAATTATTAATATAAC
This sequence comes from Galagoides demidoff, assembly GCA_963574575.1. NCBI lineage: Eukaryota > Metazoa > Chordata > Mammalia > Primates > Galagidae > Galagoides > Galagoides demidoff. The sequence goes on along the minus strand of CAUYQV010194684.1, from coordinate 7,101 downwards.
TTAAAATAATCTATTGTAATGATTTTTGATGGTGCCTTTCACAGCTTTTTACCAAAAGGCAAAGACATATCAGCTTTGGTGATAAGCACACTTTTGTGCAGGGGTAACCCTTGGCAACAAGAGGGATAATTGCTGAGAAACAGCTGCCTTCTGGTAAAAGAGGGAGATTGCAAGTGAGGGAGGAATAGTTCCCAGCAGGTCTGCAAAGGGCCAGTGAGTGAACCCAAAGCTCCAGAGCAGGATTCTCAGGCCGGCAGCGAGGTGTGGGCTGTCCTGCAGAGCGCCATTTTGTTTGGACAAAGCTAAACTCGAAAGCATATCTGGGGAGAGAGTCCTCTGGGAATCAGTCTTTTCTTGGACTTGTCAGCGTCATTTTTGAAAGCATCAGGGTAGAACTTGTGAACCACACTTTAGAAGACAGAGACTCATGGGGCAGATGGAGATGTCACTGAGTCAGGGCCCAGGGGCATGTCATCTGCTAGTTCACTTGGGAAGGCGGAAGATGGCTATGGAAGACGGAGGCACGGGCTGCGACTTCGCCAGTGAGGTCAGGGAGCCTCTCTTTGGTGTACCCCAGGATCAGAAGGAGATTACACTTAGCCAATAAATGGGAAATCCGTCGGGGGGGATGAGGTGGAGGAAATGACCTTCATGTGGAAGGGGAGGGTGGGACCCACACGACTGGTGATGTTGATGCTGCCACGTGGAAAATACGTGGGAGGTGTAATTGTGTTGTAGAGCACATGAGAAAAATGTAGAAAAGGATAGAGATGAAAGGGCGGAGCCTGTGGCTCAAGGAGTAGGACGCTGGCCCCATATACCGGAGGTGGCAGGTTCAAACCCAGCCCTGGCCAAAAACTGCAAAAAAAGAACAAAAAGAATAGAGATGAAAATTAAAATCATATGTAATCTAATACCAAAAATACTGCATGGTGCCAATTTAAACTGAAAATGGATATGGAGATGTGGAAATGATTGGTTTGTTAAGGTAGTGGGAAAGGTGATTATTTTCCTTCTTTTTTCTTTCTTTTGACTTCTGATTTGATGTGTTCCATTTGATGGCGATATGTAGGTGAGAGAGAGGTAATATCAGGACATTAGACGTTTAGGAAGCCGCCTCACCTGCCGCTTTGTTCCCTTCACTGTAGGTATATTGTGTACTTTTCCCTTGTGAGAAAAATAATTTTCTAAAACATGATTTCAGTGGCTTCTTTGTATTCCAAGTGAATCAATCATAATTGATTGAAAAATTCCCTATTGTGTCTTTTTAGTTTGTTCCGTGTTTTGATAATACAAGTAAAACTGTACTCAATATCTTCACATGTGTATTAGGTTTTTGTAGATCTCTATTGCTTCTTGGAGATAAATACTTTGAAGTCAAAACCCATGATAGAAGAGTATACTGATTTTTCGTGCCCCCTCATCTATATTGCTGGATTGTGTTCTACAAATACAAATTTATACTCCATGGGGGAATGTTTATGAGGGGGTTGAGAGAAAGATTGGGGACTGGGAATCCATGACGAGTTGTCCTGGAGAAATAGACTGGGGGACAACTCTGAGAGGGGCTGAGCAAGAAATGGGGGAGGGGGCATTCTCAGGAAGGAACACGAATGTGGGATCAGTGACAAAGGCAGCAGGAAGCTGAGGGCAACACTTCATCTTAAAGGGCAGATGAAAGAAAATGAGGCCTGTGAAGAATGTTCAACTCTTATGGGGTGTTTCCTAAGGTAGCTCATTACCATCCTAGTCACTGACGAGGACATCGTAACACAGAAATTCAGAGGCTCTTCCACCAACACACTAACAAAAGTAGCAGCATGCAGATTTAAAATGATGTCATCTATTACAGATCCCATCCATGGTTCTCTACTCAACTTTTCCTGTAGCCTGGAGGACAGAGTGGGGCCTGATGCCACCTTGCTAATACTTGTGATGAAGCAGGTGCCTCTGCTCTTCTTTAGGGTAAAGAAGCTCCCACCAGGATGGCTGAAGATTGAAGGAGACTGGCATGTGACCAAGGGGAAAGGGACAGTTTTTACAAAATGAAATTACTTCTTAGAACTCAAAGCCCACTATTATGCTGTTAAATATTATTGCTAAACATAAAAGGATTTTTATGAGTCTCTTTTCAAAAGCGTTCCTCAGCTCCTAGTCCAGATCCATAAATTGCAAGTGAGCGTGAGGCTCTGTGATTGACTGAGACGTGACAATTACACAGCAAGTAGCAGCAAACTGCGTCCTGGGGATTAGGCTCACGCGCGCACACACACGCTCACACACACACACACATGCTCTCACACACACACACACACACGCTCACCCTAACGCTCCATCGAGGCGCCTCCTTAAAACTAGTCTAATTTCAACACTTGTCATTTCCCCCAAACTCACCTTATTAAAATGGCCAGCCGAAATAAATGCTTGGCCCTAGGGTTTCTTACACTTTTATGGACTGTGTTGGGTACTGAAGGCAAAGAGGAGGAAGAGCAGACTTGTCGGTTGCTGGGCAAGTTTGATTTGAATGGGTACGTAGATGCCAACAACCATTCAGTTGTTATTGGAGGAATGTTTCCTATTCACTCCAGGACCATCCCAGTGAATGAGTCTATTCTGGAACCAGTATCAGCAAAATGTGAAGGGTAAGCCATTCTTCTTATCTTCTTTTTACATCGATTGCAGGTGCTGGAGAAGTGGCAGAGGTCGGGGTCAGAGTCTGAATCTGGAGCCATGACACCTAGTCCTGACTCTGACACTATCCTTTTCACTCAGGATGGTACTTCCTGTCACTAGACCTCAGTTTCTCCAAGGTGGGCATTGCTTAGAAATGGGGAAAGCTTGGTCTCCAGTGAGTCCTTTCCTACTTCTGTAACTCAGACAGAAGAAAGGTGGGTTTTATGTGGTACAGAGCACTGTTCTACAGATGCTGGCTTGTGGGCCAGCAGCATCAGAATCATCTAAGGACTTGGAAGGAATACAGAGACTTGCTGTACCTGCTGAATCAGAATCACATTTTTGCAAGACGTCCTGATGATTTATGTATACCTTATGAAACTATGGTGTAGAATTAAGCAGTGTTGGCCAGGTGCAGTGACTCACACCTGTAATCCCAGCACTGTGAGAGGCTGAGGTGGGTGGATTGCCTGAGCTCAACAGTTCAAGACCAGCCTGAGCAAAAGCGAGACCCTGTCTCTAAAAATAGAGATGTGTTATGGGGAGGGGGGCACCTGTAGTCTCAGCTCCTTGGGAGGCTGAGACAAGAGTATGGCTTGAGCCCAAGAGTTTGAGGTTGCTGTGAGCACTCTACTGAGGGTGACAAAGTGAGACTCTGTATCAAAAAAAAAAAAGTTAAAAAAAGAATTATGCATTGTTACAGCTTTGCTGTTAATAGTAATAGACTAAATTCTCCTCAAGTGAAAATACACAGCGTGGGAATGGTGATTTATCTCTCATTTTCATGGCAGGATTCCTTTGGCTGCCAGAAAGCTTCTGCCTCTACTCTCCTACACCCACCTTATCAGGAGACCTGATCTGAATTTGTTAGTGATCCATTATAAGAAAGGCAAACATGGGTTAGCTGTCTCACACATTGCACGCATGCACACACAAACGCACGTACTCTTCAGATATGAAAAGAACGCCAGCCATGAAGAGAAAGGAAAACAGTTATCCACCATCCTATCACCATAACAAAACAGCTCTTTCCACTTTCCTACGTGCTTTCTCAGCCCTTTGTTCAAATGCACCCATAAATTTTGCATAGTTGTGACCAAAGCACAGACATTATTTTGTCTTGGGCATTTGACATTATGTAGTGAGCATCTCCATGATGCTGCAGAGTAGTTATAATTGTAAATTCATGATGTAAAAAATTTAGCAACTTCTTACGCCAGCAGATGGTTACGGGTCATAGCTCTCGTCCTTTAATCGTACTTGACGCTCCACGTTTGAGATATCATTAAAGGGAGGGGTCATCTGTGATGCTGTTGGCAAAAGGAAAAGATTGCAATCAGCCACGACTTCTTTCTTTCCTGGACCTTCTAATTGTTTTCTATTCTTACAGTGAAGCAAAGGGGAGGAGGAGGAGGAAGGCTTTTGCTTATAGCTGCATTGTTAACAGGTTCAGTTCATTACTGTTTATAGACGTTTCCACGTCTTTAATCCTTAATAACATTAAATGAATGCTTAGAGATTGTCATACTACGGTGCACTGATGCATGGGTTTCATAAACAGAATCACTTAATGTGTTCTCCACTATTTACTGGAACTGCTTCTTATTCCCTTCATAATCTTGTTTTTTTTAATATTTAAATTTCAGATTAATATGAGGGTACAAATGATGAGGTTACATTGTTTGAGTTGGTTAGGTAGAGTCCAAGTTGTAGTTGAGCCCTTCACCCAGGAGGTGTGCCAAAAAGCCCCACATTGTCAGGTGAGAGCTTGCCTGCCCCCCTCCCAGCTCCTCTCTCTTCCCTCCATCCTCCCCCTTCCCCCAACTTGATTTCAAGTGTTTTTATCTTGTGTGGGTGTATAGTTGTCCATCTACTAGTTTTATATTAGTATTGAGTAGATTGGATGCTTGCTTTTCCATTCTTGTGGTACTTTACTAAAGAGAAGATAGAACTTCTGAAGATTATTTTCCTAGCAAGGTTAAATGGAAAAGCCAACATACATATGGATATGCCAAAATCATTTTCCCCCCAAAATAATTTTGTCGTATCCATTGTGGTTTGGACAGTGGTGAAAAGTAAACGTGTTCCATTTTGAAGATAACTCACTTACCTTGGACTTGCATAATCAATGCAGTTAGGATTGAGTGGCTACAGCTTGGCTTTACATTATGCATTTGGCATCTATATACGTAAAAGAAAAGACAGGTGCTTTTAAAAAGAAGTTCATAGCAGACGCAAGGCAGACTTAACCAACACAAATATGGAAAACAGATAATGGTTACAAGAGTCGGAGAATAGGGAAACAGTCACAGTACCGTGTCTTCTTGTGTGTGCCAGGAAGGGGTGGGGGAGCACGGGAGAGCACTGGGAATCAGCACGCTGGAAGGTCCTACAGCTCAGGGGAGAGGAGTGAGGTGGCTACTAGTCATCCACCCAAGGGTGAGTTATTTTCCACTTGATCCTACTTGCTGTGAGGGAATGGAAATGTGGTGAAGGTGACAATGAGAGGCAGAGAGGAAATTTTGAATTTAGAGAGAGAGGGTTCTTGAATGAACTACTATTGTGGGGGATCAGGGGAGTCTGGGGATGGGAGAAGGAGCAGAGGCATTTGGAATGACAGAGAACAGTGCGGTGAATGCTAAGATCTGAGAAAGAGAAGGAGAAAAAAGCACTGAATGGGAGCAGTGGGAAAGTTTATCTCCTTCAGAGACGTGTAAGGAGTTGGCTCTGCTTTCCCTTGTATTTTGAGACTCCAGAAAGTTTTCCCTTAACAAATTCCAGGGGAAAGGAAATGGAAGATGATGAGTTTGTCTCACAGGATGGGGGCCAGGAACGGGTGTGGCTTCAGTACCCACCCAGAGGGGGCTACCTGGGAGCAGGAAACAGGGAAAGAGTCAGCAGGGAGGCCAGGGAAGCCGCAGAGGGCCTGCGCGCCAGAGCCTGCCTCACACAGCTGTGATGCTCAACCTCTTCATAAGAGTATGTGAAAACAAGCAATAGCATTTTTCTATTTATCTAAACCAATTTGTTATTTGGTTTTCTTTGGGTTCTGATCATGAAGAAAAAAATAAATTGGATCTGCCTCTGCTTTTCTGGGGGTGAAACTCTCAGAAAGAGAAGTAATGTTTCTTCAGTGCAAAAATACAGAAGACATCTTACTCTTAAAAGCAATTGGTTGAAGATGTTATGCTCACGTTTCAGGTGGGGGAAACTAAGGCTCAGAGAAGTTAAATGGCTGGCACAGGTCACATGGAATGTATAAGGCAGAGCTAGGGTTTTATTTTAGGCCCTGTGAGTCAGCCAACTGTAGTGTTTTTGTTTTTTTTTTCATTTTAAGAATTATTTCCCAAACTAATATGCTTGTTGAAAAAAGGACTTTGGGATCAAATATATATGGGTAGCCACCAAGTCATTACAAACCTGTAATATACTACGTGCATTGTGAAGGTTCCCCTCAGACAGGGCTAAGTGTGCAGTATTTCTTTTCTTTCTCTCTTTCTCTCTTTCTCTCTTTCTCTCTTTCTCTCTTTCTTTCTTTCTTTCTTTCTTCTTTCTCTCTTTCTCTCTTTCTTTCTTCCTTCTTTTCTTTTCTTTCAGAGCATGAGTGTCATTTTGGCCGCCTCAGTAGAATGCCGTGGAGTCACAACTCACAGCAACCTCCGGTTTTGGACTTAGGCGATTCTCATGCCTCAACCTCTGGAGTAGCTGGGACTACAGACGCCCACCACAATGCCCAGCTATGTTTTTCTTGTTGTTGCAGTTTGGCCAGGGCCGGGTTCAAATCCGCCACCCTTGGTATATGGGGCCACACCCTACTCATTGAGCCACAGGTGCCACCAAGTGTGTGGTATTTCCAAAATGTATTTGATTGCAGAATTCTACATTTGGGGAACTCTGCACAGCCCCACACCACTCAGGTATGGACCGTTGGTTTGGTTGATGCATCTGCAAGTGCAATGAGCTGTACAGAGGAGGTTGGCAGGAGAAGGAATAAGCACGTGACCGTGACAGTTGAAGGGAGTGGGGCCAGGCACCATCAGGAAGCCGCCGAGTTAGAAGCAGAGGGGTGAGCAGATGAGGCAGGGGTTAGGCTGGGCCAAATGTCTCTGCAGGGCAGATTCTACAGGGGATGAACTGAGATGAGGGGTTTTTCAGTTCTAAAATTTCCACTAAAAAAACCTTCTATTTATTTTCTGAGACTTCTGTTTTCATATTTCAAGAGGGTTTGCCCTCGCTTCATGGAGCAGGGTTGCAACAGCTACTTTAAAGTCTATGTTTGATCATTTCTTTCTTTTTTTTTTAAATTTTTTTATTGAATGATAACTATGTACATTAATACACTTCTGGGGTACAGTGTGGGGTTTTCACATGCAATCTGAAATACTTCCATCAAACTGATCAACACAGTCTTCATGTCATTTTCTCAGT
>CAUYQV010194683.1:0-38900 GCA_963574575.1 Galagoides demidoff | reverse complement strand
CCCCGTGCCCCCCCACCCCCCCCCCCCATACAGTTTTACAAAAAAACCAATTGCAATTCCCTACCTTTTTTTTTTTTTTTTTTTTTTTTGCAGTTTTTGGTGGGGGCTGGGTTTGAACCCACCACCTCCGACCTCCGGCATACGAGGCTGGCACTCTACTCCTTTGAGCTACAGGTGCCTCCCTGCTATTTCCTCCTTTCCCCTGTTTTCTTCCTTCCTTTCTTCCTTTTCCTTCTGTCCATTTCCTCCATGCCTCCACCCATCTTGTCCCACATCCCCTGGTCAGAAACGTCCATCTTCCCCATTTCTGGGACGATGAACAGCAAACTCCTTGTTTTGGCATTTTTGTATGTTATCCCCTGGCCTCGTTTTGGTGTATTTGGTAGGTTTGTTGTCTGAGTCCCTCCAAGCCATCCAGGCCGGTCTGTTCTGTACCCCCCAAACAAGCATGGGTCTCTGTTCACATTTTCCTCCTTACCTGAGATGCCCTGACTCATTTCTGCCTTTCTAGACCTGCCCATCCGTAAGACCTGTTTGTTCCTCCTCCTCCCCTCTCCTTCCTCTCCCATTCCTTCTCATCTAAGAAGCCTTTCCTGACCGCCCTGGCCCCAAGGGCTCTCCTTCCTGTGTACCTCTTCAGCCTACCCTAGTGGCTGAATGGCTCTGGCCATTCCAGCTGGGTGGTGGACATCCTTCAGACAGGTAGGTGACTCAGGATTATTTCTGCCCCTCTGGACAGGCTTCCCAACAGATGGGGCAGTAGATGCCAGGGGAATCCCCTCTGACACAGGCTAACTGAGGGAAAACGCTCCCTTGCTGTACTGGAATGCCCAGTCTGCCCCTTTCCCATAAGCTCTGCCCAGTTCATTCTAGACATAGGGTGCTGAAGGGGTGACGGTCTGGGAGCTGTCACAATCCTGAGTTTGTATCGCACAAAGAGGAGAGCCCAGCAGTTAGCTGGAATCAGAGGGAAACTCAGGACCATGCTGTCCCAGTCCTCCTTTTGTGAATGTGAAAACTACCTCTTGGAGACAGGTGTGATGGGAACTGAACCAGGACTGTGACTCCGGCTCAAGTGCTCCTGACCTCCCAGGGACGATGTCTGCTCCCTGGAAGCCGTCCCCTGAGTGGCATCCATAGTACCCCCCGCTAGCCCAGCTAACAGGACAGGACTTCTGGGTTCCCTTTCTCCTCCCTAGGGCTCTCTCTGCTGTGGGTTCTGCCTCCCCTCCTGGTCTTGTTTCTTCCAGGACAGTGACAGAGTTGCGAATCTGCAGCCACGGGAACTGCCCATGCTCCTAGTGAGGAGGGGATCTTGCTAAACTTCCTAATTCCAAGAATAGGGGTTGAGGTGGGACGGGGTGGGGCTCAGGAGGGGAGAGGAGAGGCCAGCCAATCCTTCTGGTCTTGGAGCTGAGGAGGAAAGGGGGATGGGAGAGGCAGGAAAGGGTGAGCCTGCGTAGTGGGGAGGGTCCTGTCTCTTGTAGACAGCCCTCCAGTTTCTCAATGAGCTAAGGGGGCTGTGGGAGAGAGGGTACTTCACAATGCCAAGCAAGGGGTAGGAAGGTGGAAGAAGGAGCAAGAAAGGGAACCAGGAATAGGGAACATGACAATTTGATCCTCAGTTAAGCAAACACACAGCCCTACTGAGTGATGTCAGCATTGCTGGAAAAAGTCAAGGGCCCTGCTGCCATAGGTGTGTATCAGTGAGTCCTGCCCCTGCCAAATGGTGTCAGCCCCTCCATTGTTTCCCGTCCCCCCACCAGGTCACAGATAACAGCAGGTGCCATGTGACAATATTGAGTAACAAAAGGGTGACCCTGCTTCTCTCCCACTGTGGAAGAAAGGATGGCCAGTCCCAAGAGCTGGAGGGACTTGAGGGGGAGATGTGGGGCGTAATGATAGAAGAGGGAAAGGAAATCAGAGGGTACGTGGATAATTACTAAGTCCTAGCCAGGAAGTGGGGTCAAATGTGGGGCAGGGGGCAGGAAATCCAGGGGTCCTATGGAGCAAAGGGCAAATGAATGCTGGGGGTGGGGAGCACAAGCGGGAGCAGACCCACTCCTGAGTTTCTCCAGGATCCCCCTAGAAGACACTCCTACAAATGAAAGGTGGTTGGTGCCTCTTCCCAGTCACATTGCTCACTAGGTCTGCAGACACTGTCAGGATATTGTGGGCAGAGAGGGGCTTGGGCGTAGTGCCCAAGTTAACACATGCACGGGAAGGTGTGGACGGCAAGCAACAAGCTATTATCATTCCTACTGTTACTCCAGAAGATTCTCTTTCTTACTCTGCCACCCTAGATGGGTCACTCTGCCCTTTTTGGCTTTCTTTTTTCCATCCACTCCTATGCCCCCTGCCCCAGGTCCTCACTCCTCAAATTTCTCCCAGGACTGATGAGAGGAAAAGCTGAAAATGTTTTTAGAAGAGGGAGGAACATCTGGAAGGTGGGGATCCTGTCTGTGGGGTTTTGGTTGGGTCTGGAGGTGATCCTGTCATTGTGGCCCAGACCAACTCCCTCCCGCAGCCTGGCCAGCATGTGCATGTGGTGGTGGTGGGGTCTTTGACGCACCTGTGCCAGGCACGAGAGCAGCCCCGGCTCAGCCAACCCACCCTGGCGTCCTTATCACTACTCCTGCCCAGCCGATTGCTGTTCTGGGAAGAGGGAAGGTCACTTGGAGGTTTCCCCTTTGCTCTAGCTGCTGGTTGCCTCCCAGTCTCATGTAGGGTGGGACCCCTGGGGGCAAGAGCAGCCTCTGAGGGGCCAAGGTGGGGGTGTAAGCTGGTGACAGAACAAGAGAGATGGGGTCTCAGCTGGAGACCATGCCCTGTAGAGGTCTGTCCACCTCCAGGGCATTTTAAGACACACTTTCTTTTTACTGCCTCTGTGTTTCTGGGCAAATCTCCTACCCCATCTCTCCCCAGCCTGGTTTCCTCAACAGTAATGTTAGTGTGAGCAGAAGATGAGCTGTCTCAAAGGTGATGCTGTCTGGCCATTCAGGGACTTAGGCTAAGTAGGGGAGAGAGTCACGCCTAGCCCCGCTAAATTTCCACTCCTATCTCCAAACTAACTCTCTCCTCCCTCTCTGCTGTCCCTGCTGGGGATGGGTGAACAGTGCTAGGCTGAGGAAATAGGCTCAGGAAAAGAGATCCAGGCTGGACTTTGAAAAGCACTTTCCGAAGGTAAAACCCTGCAAGGTCATGGGATTCCTGGAATGAACACTTGAGGTTAGACTCCTGCAAGGAGACCAGGCTATTCCAGCTTGGGAGCAGGGGCCTGGACAAGGCCAGTGAAGAACCCAGCTGCTCTGGTGCAAGGAGTCACAATCAAAGGACAGAGAGGCAGTAGGGGAAGGCCAGCTCCCTCTGAGGAGGTGGCTCTATAGCTTCCATTGAACAAGTGGTGATTCCCTCAGCCCCCAGAGCCCAGCCACTGTTAGGCTGGTCCCGGCTTCCCTCAGTGAGCTCACTGCTGACCAGGCTCCGGCTATTTAGTGCACATCCGCATGCACTCACTAAATAGCAAGTATGTGCCAATCTCCGGAAGATTCTAGACATGAAGAGATAAAGAAGAGTCTATCTCTGCCCCCAGGATTCCATACAAATGAGCGTAAGAGCAGGTGGCCAGGCTCTGGGAAGTTCCCGGGAAAGCCATCCTGGTGGTGAAGGTGTTCCTGGTGTGCTGGCCAGGACCCCGAAACAGAGGCAAAACAACCATTTCCTCTGCCGGGCTGGGGTGAGGATTGCGGGGCTCTAGGATAGGGTTGTCTATGTGAGGGAAGGCATTCAGGGGAAAGTCCTCACTCATTCTGACCACTTGGAGGGCTATGTCTCTCCAAGGCACATTCCTTAAAGCTGGTATTTCTTCTGGTGCTCAGAGCCTATGGGGCCAAATGCAAGTGTGGCATTGATGTTAGGAAAAACATTTTCTTGGCCTAGGCTGAGAACCCTCTGGGCTGATTTAGAGGAATGGGGGACTTGCTTGAGGGTAGCTGGGGAGCCCTTGGAGCTGCAGGACCTGGGGTTCAGAGGCCTGGGTCCGTGAAGCTGACTCCTCACACACTCCTGGCCCACCCCTTTCTGTGTTGCAGCATTTGGCTGAGAGTCAGGTCCCCTGGGTCCTGCTCCTGCCTGATGGAGCCGGTCCCTTTCTCACTCTCTCACACTTGTTGGTTTCCTCTCCTTCCACTTCTTCCAACCCTCATGTTTAATGGGGATAGCTGGGATTCCATGTAGTCCGTGCAGAGTGCCCGGAGCTGGTGGAGAAATGAATAAGAGAAGGGGGGATCTGGGGGCCAGAAGAGTGGGAGACAGCCACACAGAGCAGGCCAATGAGCCAAGCAATGAGAACTTTTGCTTCTAAGACTTGAAAGAAAAGGGGAGAGGCGCAGTCAGCAGCTTCTGAGGCTGACACCCTAAGGAAGCTCCAATGTTCTCTTTTCCCTGGAAGGCCCTGCAAAGGAAATGGTTATTTTGCCTCTGTTTGGGGGTCTGGCAGACCTCCTCCACCACAGCCTCTATCCTCTGTGCTCTCCTAGCCAACCCTAACCCTGCAGCCCATCTCCTTATATGGAAGTGGGGACCCTGTGGGCCCCCGGAAGGGAAAAGTCAGGGCCTACTTTTAGACTCAAGGGCCAGAGTATCCTTCCAATTTGTGCTCAGGTTGGCAAACAGCCTGCCCCCAGGGCAAGTTGGGTCCTGTCATCCTGCCTCTCCGTACCCTTGATGTCCGCCCTCTGCCGGGGCTGACCCCCAGCTGGAGAGTTGGGCTGGGCTGGGTGGGGCTTACCGGTGGGTGAGCAGAGCTGGCCGGGCAGTGCTGCAGGTGCGTCTGGGGAGCGGGCAGCTGAAAGGTGTTCCTGAGGTGTGCGAAAGGGCTCTGCTCAAATAATCCAGGGAGGCGTTTATAAATAACTTTACCTCAGGGCCACGGGGTGAGCCCCGGCTTCTGATTGGCCCAGAGGGGAAGTGGTTTTGAACACTACACCATAGCTAAGCCTGAGGAGATAGGAAAAGGAGATAAGGGGGAAAAGGTCCCAAATGAACAGCCCTTTTTTTGTTTTACCTGGGGAGCAGGGTTGTTTGATGGGAGCTTGGCACTTCCTAAATCCACCCCGAAGACAATAGGTCACATTCAGCGGGGCTGCTGCCCCACAGGCTCCCCCAAGGCGGCCAGCTGAGCAGGGGGACAAGGCAGACTCTTCTCCGGGCCTGCTGTCCTGCTGTGTGTGGGGCTGGGGGTCAAGCCAAATAGCCTCTTGGACAATGAAAGCCATTGAAGCCACCTGAGGGGTGGGGTCCTGGGACTGCTTGCTTTGAAGATTGGAGATCTGGGATAGGGGACCCGTGACCTCTGAACACCCCTGGAGAAGGGGACAAGCTGAGTGTGGGAGGCCCTGAGAGCCCACCCTTGGGGAAGTTGGGATTGTGGTGGAGACCTGGTTCCCAGCTCTGTCCCTGACCTTAAGCGCTGTGCCTTGGTCTATCCATCAGTACAGTGGGGAAGTATTCTTGACCCTCCTAACTTCCTAGGTAGTATGTGAATTTCAAGAACATGGGGATTTGGGATCTGGTAAAGGAGCTCAAGAAACTGGACTCAGTGATTGTATAAAAGGTGATCTGAAGGCCAGTGAATCTCTGATTCACAAGCCTCTGCCCCTTCCAGGAATTAATGTCTGGCTGGGGCACGGCACCGTTCAAGCTGCTGCCCGCCTTCTGGGCCAGAACTGCCCATCCCATGCCCACTGAGTGCTGTGGAAGAACCTCAGAAACCAGTTCTCGTTAAAGGGTGGGAGGCGAGATGGGGGAATTTCTTGACATGTCTGCTGGGAGGGAGAGTCCCTACTTGAAGCCAGATGCCCGTTCTTTGAGATATCTGGGGCTATACTGTCCTAGTCCTCAATTGTCCCCCCATCTCTCCCAAAGAAACCAGAGGCTTCAAATAGCCTCTTGGGCTAGAATCAGTACAGGGGGCTTTAGTTAGGCCCCGCTGGAAGTTGAGGCAATAGTTCTCCCTGGGAAGGTGAAATGAGCTAGCTTCAGTACATAATAGGGACTCAATAAATATTTGTTAAATGAATGAAAGAATGAATTGTCTGCAAGCCCAACCCAAGGGATAGTTTGTAGATGCATCGCTTGTGGGGACTAGGGGAACACCCAAGGTCATTTGGAGTTGTCAGGTTGTAGGCAGACAATTGGCTGAAGAAAGCCAGAAAGCAAGCACGCTGTGCCACTTGGCTGAGGGAAGGACGTGTGTGTGGACACTGCCTTCAGGAACCATTCTCCAGCCCCGGTGTGGACTTAGCCGCCACATTGCACATTTGTTCTCATGGCTTCCTCTGCTTCACCATCCTAACACTGATCACAGCAAATGGTAATTTTGCATTTACTTGTTAGTTTCTCTCCTGAGACTATAAATTCCATGGGGAGGGCAGGTGGGCAGTGCCTGTCTTTGTATCCCTACCCAGTGCCTGGCACTTAGTAGGAGTTCAGTATAGATTTGTGAACTGGGTGAACAATTGTGCGATAGAATCTTTAATCAAAACAGAGCCAGACAGCAAGAATTTGTCCATGCACGTCCAGCATTGCCCAGTGTCATCAGTAGCCCAACCTGTCCTATACTTTAGCTAGGAAATTCCTAGATAGCAGATGAGTCATAAGGCTCTTCCTACAGCCAGGTGACAGCAGCCATCAAGATTGAACAACTAAGTTCCCCTAGTTGAGACATCATGCCCACCAGGGCATCTTCTGGTTGTACATCTTTCAGGGTGGAGGACGCACTGTCCAGCTGACTGGAGCATCCAGGGCTGCTAGCAAGGTGCACTTCTTTTCTATTAAACAACCCACAGACAAACTGGGCTACCAGTTGGTCTGGTGTGAGTTTTATTAATGGGAGTTAGTTTCCCCTGAGTTTGACCTGCTTTCTAGAGCAACGCTTGGCTTTCACACAGGTTATCGGGTTTAATTCTGATACTGACCATGTCAGGTAGGCATGTTATTCTTATTTTGGGGGTGAACAAACTGATGTTGACTGAAGTGAAGTAACTTGCCCATGGTAACAAGATCTGGATGGAAAACGTAAGAATCTAACTTGGATGTTATAGCTTCAAGTCCCCTGCTTTGTCTATTATATCATCTTAATCTTTGAGTCTGCAAAGCAAAGGATGAGACCTTAAACAGGACTGTACCTTTCAGACACTTCCAGCCTCCTTCTCAGGTGTAACTACCAAGGTCACCTGGCTGAGGATACCTGGGGTCTCCTCTTTATGTGCTGGAGTTAGGAACTTGTTGGCTCTCCCCCTCAACTCTTCTGCTAACATTTCTACAGCAAAATTCTAGGAAGATAGGCCTTGCATAATAGGGGCAGGAGGGATAGATGAGTCCAGGGGTTCCCCTAAAGTCTCTAAGTAAGATGGACAGGGGCCTCAGAATCTGGGTACTGATCATGGGTGGGAGGGTCCAGGAAGGCGGGAACAAGACTAGAGGTTGAGCAAACAGAGGGCAGGAGGGAGAGCAGCCCTGATGGCTGCAAAGGGCACCTTAGGGGTATCTTGCACAGAATGAAACTGTGGGATTGGGTTAGGCCTGGTGGAGGGAACACAAAGATATGGAGAGAACAGACAGATGGATGGCAGAAATAGAAACACAGAGATGGACATGACTCCGAGGCACAGAGAAAGGAGGAAAGGATGCACTAATACCCCAAGCAGCCTAATCTTGAGTTTTGTTAAATCACAGTTTTTCACATGAAAGTGGGTGAGCATCAGCCCGATACTTCTCTCCAGAGCTGTACAGATTCTCCTCTGGAAGCAACCTACCTCACCCGCACCTCTAGGGTTAGAAGCTGCATTTGTGTGTCCATTCATTCATTTGAAACCCCTTATCGAGTACTGGGATCATGTCCTGGGGATACTGAAATAAATTAAGATAGAGTCCCTGTCCTGAAAAGATCTCACAATATGGTGGGGAAGATAGGGAGGTGAAGAGACTGTTACAACATGGAAACATGAGGTGATGTGGAGCACTGGGCAGGGGCACCTAGTTCAGCCTTTGAGGAGAAGAGGAAGGTCTGGGAAAGACTTCCCACAAGAGGAGACACAGAGGGCCTCTCACCCCTGCAGCCTCGACATCTGAGCTATAAGCCTGGGGTGGAGGGTAGTCCTAGGAGAAAGTAGGATGTGGATTGCTTCTGAAAGAACTATGTCTAGAAGGGTTTTCTAGCTCATCCCCAAGCCCTCTTTGACTTCCGAACCCACTCAAGTTTTTTTGCCTTAAAGCTTGGTCATTATCCTCCAAACGTACACATATTCTCTTTCTCTCTCTCTCTCTCACACACACACATGCACACGCACACATCCCAAACAGATCTGGGGACTTACTGGGTTATGCACATAAAGCCAAAGTGTTCACAAAGTGCACTCCTGACACATCTCATTTAAGCTGGGTCAGCTATGGCTATTTTTCAGATAAGCAAACTGAGGCTAGATCTGTAAGAAGGAGAAGAATGCTGCCACCTCTGTCCATCCCTGGTTTCTCTCCTTGTCTGCACCTCCTGGCTTCTTGCACATGTGCCCTGTGCGGCTGCCAAGGGTGTGGGCTGGATCATGTTTTGGGCAGAGCAGCCCAGTGACTTAAGCAAACACCTCAAGGCTGAAGACAAAAATGTCTTTACCACCCTGCCCTGTAGTGGCAGGATCTGACCCTGCTCCACAGCTGCCAGTGTTAGGAGTACATGGGAGCTAGCGGGGCTACTGAGGCACATAAGGAATACGAGGTCTGACAATTAAGTTCATGAGCTCAACCTAGAAAGATGCTCACTGCTGAACATCACTATGTTACTCGCAAAGTCCCCGCCTTGGGAAGCTATGCACCAATACCTACAATCACTTTGTAATTTGTGTTATTTCATCCAATTTTCCCAATCTTTTACATACCAAATGAATCTGCCTCTGTTCCCCTCTTGCTCTAATTCCTCTCCTTTAGAGCTCCCTGTCTTCACCCTGTGTAGCACCAACCCCACCCCACCATTTCTCCTGCATCTTTAAACCCAGGTCCCTTCATTTTCTTTCTTTCTTTTTTTTTTTTTTGTTTTTGAGACAGAACCTCAAGCTTTACCCCTGGAAAGAGTGCTGTGGCAGCACAGCTCACAGAAACCTCCAGCTCCTGGGCTCAAGCAAGTCTTCTGCCTCAGCCTCCCAAGTAGCTGGACCTGCGGCTTCTAGAAAGAGGAAAGGATTCTGCTCAGAACCAGAAATCAGTGGACTGGGTGAAGGTGTTCAAGGCAGTTCACACTGCCCTGAAAATGGGGCTGGAGGTGGGGAGGAGGGAAGTTCCAGGCTGTTAATGTTGAGTGACAGGCCTCCTGGCTGCAATTCTGACTTTAAGGCCCTAAGCCAGGCACGTATTAACCTAGGTATAAGGCTGCTTCTAAGGGTGGGGTGTAGGGGGCCTAGTCCCCCAATTCAGGGAGAGCTGAGTAGCTGGAGAAGCATGAAATTGATAATTTGGATTGCAGGGTCTCACCCTATTTCTAGGGTCTGGCTTGGGCAGCAAGGAAATCAGGTGAGAAGGTGGTATTTTTTGACCTTGGGAAAGTACAGGAAAATGATACTTTCCTGTGTCCCCCTTCCTATTCCATATTCTCCAACACAGAATCTAAAACTGGAAGTACCTATCACCCAGTCTAGTCTACCTGATTCCTCCTCCCTGGGGACCCTTGCCCACACAGACCACAGTTCTCTGGGTGCTAACAGCTCTGCTACTGAACCTCCCTTCTGACCAAAGGTGAGGTACTCTAGGTCTTCTAGGTTAGCGTTGTTGCTCTGGTAGGTCCTTGAGGCCAGGGATTGTGTCACATGCACTTGAGAAGCATCAGGATATAGTGGCAGGAATGGAGACTGTAGGTTCAAATCCCGACTCTGAGGTTTTCTGGTCATGTGACCTCTGGCAAAGTGTTAACCCCTTTGAGGGTTTGTTCATCAGTGAAAGGGGGCAAGGGGCAAAAGGAAGTGCTGTCATTAGGTCAGTTTCTTTCCTTTGGGCATAAACACATGGCCCATGAATGACCACACACAGTATGGCCATTTGCTTATCTCCATCGTCTCTCTGACACCCCACTTCCCTCAGCTCACAGCGACCCCCGCCACTGCTAGGTGACACCCTGCACAATAAATGGCCTTGGCTCATTTGTCCCAAGGAGCTCTACAGACTTCTAGAGATGCATGCAGGCAAGTAGCAAAATTGTTTCTGGAAGGTTCTTCCCCCACGCTTCTCTAGCAGAGCAAAAGCATCATGGCATTACCTGCACCTGAGCCCAAGCCCCGGCCCCTCTGCCTGTTCTCCTTTTAGGTGTTGTCAAGTGGAGACAGTGTGTAAATACATGGGAGCATGTACTGGGAAAGAGCAGGAATGCTTTCCTAAAAGGAAAGGGCTTTGGACACGTAATATGTCCCTCTTCTTGCTCCTTCTTCACCTCCACGTGCTCCCTGATGCAGCTGAATCCCTTGCTCCCCTAGATCTCTGGAGCTTTTCTTCCTGAGGAATAAACCAGGCTGGCCCCACACTGGGCAGCCTTTGCAAGAACAGAGCCTTGCAGCTGCGGCAGACCCCAGTTCACATTGGAGAGAAGGGAGGGTAGAGAGGAGTTTTTCCCCAGGGGCTGTGTTGGGGCGGGGGGGGGGGGGGGGAAGTCCAGAAATTTGCCCCCCCTATTCTGGAAAGTCAAATGTGCTTTTTCCTGTGCTTCTTAAAAAATTACCTTCCAAGGTCAGGACACTCAGCATCCTGATTTCTCCCTGCCCCTCCTCCAGAACCACCAAGGTCTAAGATGGACATGGCAGCCTGGTCAGGAATAAAGTCTCAGCCTTAGAGAAGGGGGATGTCCACTCTGGGCAGGCGACTGGGACCAAGCCATGGCTTTAGCTTGGGATACACTCAGGTTCCTCAGCCTGCTCAGTCCTGGCCAGCCTAAACCCCATCCTCCCTCTGGGAGTAAGGGGTTGCGAGCCATGCATGGGGTCCCCTAGGCCAGTTGGTCCTGGTATGAGGGTGCCAGAGGGAACCAGGGGCCAGCCCACTGGCTCCTCAGCTGGAGCCACTTCTCTTGGTCTCCCAACAGAGCTGGCAGGCCCTGGGTGGGTGTGACAAAGGCTGGCTGAGTGGTTCTGGGGTTCAGAGTGCAGGAAACAGGCCACTGTGCGCGTGGTTCTTGGTCGGCTGGGGCTAGTTCCTGGCAGCTCTCCGGGGCTGGGCTCTGGCTTGGGCTGTTCACAGAGCCCCATTGTTCCCCGGGAGCCTCTTGAGCATTTAGCTTGTCTCATTCTGCTGGTACATTTGTTGGCTGTGATTCCCACTGAAGACATCTTCAGGGGGCAGGCAGGATGCCAGGCTTGTGGGCAGGACCCGGACCGCTCTACCGAGCAGGGAGCTCAGAAGCGGCAGGGGCTTGTCAGCCAGGGATGTGACTGTATGGGGCTTTCAGCCAAGGACAGGAGCAAGTTTGCCCGAGAAGTTCAGACATCCTCACTGCTCCTGGCAAGGAGGTTAAGTATAAGCCCTGCAACCAGTGTCCCGGGAATGGCTGTGCCCCCGACCCCCACCTCAAATAAGCTGTTTGATTATGGCCAGTTAGGATACTAAACTTCCTGGCTCTCAGTTTCCTCATCTGCAAAACCTGGGTAATAACATCACCTACCTCAGAGTGATGCTGGGAAGATTAAACAAGGTGATGCATGAAAAGCTTGGGTTCTGACACTTCCTCAACCCCAGAGGGGCCTCACCCACCAATACTGCCCTTTCTCTCTTGCCCGCTGCCCATGCAGCTTGGAATGTCCTCTCTTCTCAGTTTCCCAGGCCCTTCAGCTCAGGCCACATGTCCATGAAGCCTGCAGGTTGCTCAGGTTGTACCCACACTCCCATGGCACTCTCAGGTGGTAACAGTAGCCAGACATTTGACTGCCAGAGATTTGGCTCTAATGGTTTATAAGAGGCTTCATTCCTGGAGCATGGGATTTGGGCAGCTTACTTATTTTGTTTCCTTCACAGATCAAAACATACTAAGCATATGAACATGGGTACGTACCTATTGACTGAACATGCCCATCCTGGGTGCTGCCCCAGGGCAATTAGAAGAACCATAATTTATTGTGGTTTCAGCTATGCTCTTAAGAGGTCCAAGGGCTCCAAAGACAGGCTTTAGTTGCAGCCACTCCCCACCGGCTGGTGAGCTCATGTTATTGTGACTTACCCACATTTTGTTGGCCTGTGCCCCTTTCGTCTGACTCAGAGCCTGTTCTCTCCTGGGTTGCAGTTTTCCGTGTTGAGGCTTGGGAGGCTCTGGGGTGTCTCTGGGTTGGTTTCTCTGCTCCAGACTTGTTCTGTCTACTGCCCACCAGTCATGGAAAGAGGTCTCCCAAAAGAATTCTGCCCTGAGCTCCAACCCGTGAAGGCCCAACACCTCTGGGCATACTATGCCCAAGAGCCACACCATGTGTCACAGAGAAGCATGGTGGCATCTTTGCAATCCGTGTCATGCTAACAGTTTTATGGTGCAGACGGCTGATTGTCTGCCATCAGAGATCATGCTGTCATAGGGCATATGACAGCTAAGCCGGACTCCACTTCCCAACCTCCTTTACAGAGAGGTGTGGCCATGTGATTGGGTCCTCAGCAGTGGAATGCAAAGAGAGACAAGCCACTTGCAGGTCCGGGCCTTCAGATCTTGGATACACCTCCCCCCTTTTGTCTTCATGTAACTAGGGTCTGGTGAGCCAGCTTCCAGCATGCATGGTGAGGATGGGCTGGCAAGTGGGAAAGGAAAAGAAGATACCTGGGCTGGTGAATGACATGGTGGAGTTTGAGGGTGCCACTAGGCTGGACTATGCAATTTGAGACTATTGTTTTAAGAAGAGAGAAATTTCTCTGTTCTGTAATCCACCATATTGAGGGTCTCTTCATGTTAGGAGTTTAGCCTTTAAACACATGAGCCCTCAGTTTCATTAAGTCCCTGGTGAGAACAGCTTCTTCTGCTTCTGTTTGTGGTCCTGCAGCCCTCTCTCGAAGGCCTGAATGGAACCCTAGGAGTTATCTGGGGAAAGAGGCCATGGATTTCCTGGGCTCTCTTCTGCTCCTAGGAACTTGATCACAGAGACTCTTCCTCTCCTTAAAATGAGGTCCAGAAAGCCTCCAATTTACCTTCCAGGACTCTGGACCCTGGTTTAGAGTTAGCTGGGACACCCAGCCCTGTGCAGCTGTCACAGAAGAATCTTTGTACCTGACGCC
Source organism: Galagoides demidoff (assembly GCA_963574575.1). Lineage (NCBI taxonomy): Eukaryota > Metazoa > Chordata > Mammalia > Primates > Galagidae > Galagoides > Galagoides demidoff. The sequence goes on along the minus strand of CAUYQV010194683.1, from coordinate 25,622 downwards.
CCTGTGTAAGGCGAGCCTCGCTGCATGAGGCTCAGCCTTCCTGCTTGGTTCACCTCTGTCTCCTGCTTTGGAGTGAGAAGACACAGCAAGTGCTCACCTTATACAGGGGGTCAATTGGGATCCAGGAAAGAACCCTATGCATTGGTATCTTCTGGGTCCCTCTTATTGTCTCCCTGGGGATAGTAAGCAGGTAATGGATGAAGTTGTGCTACAAATTGGGGTTAAGAAAAAGATACTACTTTAACAATTCCTGGTATTTATAGAGCATTGCAGTTTACAGAGCACTTTTGCATCCAGTAGCTCATCTCATCATTTGCATATGTAGAAACTGAGGATCAGTTACCCACACTTAGGAGATGCCTGAGGCTGGATTAGACATCAGCCTTCCTGACTTCTGGCTTTGAGTTCTTATTTCTTCTGTACCCTGCCAGGCTGGAAAGTGACATTTTCACTTATGCTCAGAAAGTAGTGAACATTGAGAATGTCCTCAGAGAGGGTTGTGTTGGCTCTGGGGGACCACTTAACCAATACAGTTCGGTTTCTCCTTCTGTAAATGGGAAGGACATCCCTGCTGCTCCTAGACCAAGTGGAGAGTTTCTTGTTTCTACACACTCAATCTCCTTTCCTGTCCTTACTCAGAGATGGCAAGGTAAATTGTGGGCTTAGACTTGTCTGAGGAAGTTGAGCTCGGGGAGGAAGAGTTGCTTGCGGCTGCTCCCAGACCTGCTCACCTGGGGTGAACCACACTAGGCTGGGCTCTGGGTGGGGAAGCATCACCTGAGAGAAGTCCTCAGCTCAGAGAGACTGGGGGGATGGGAACTTGCTCTTTCACCTCCAGTGGCCCAGCCACACCAGGTGCCTGGGTGGAGTGCAGGATAAAGGGCCAGTGGGGAATAAAGATTGGTTTGACCCCAGTGCCCCTGATTTTGCTGCCCCACCAATTACACAAACACAGACCTATGCACCTGACACGAGCACATCCAATGTCGAGAGCTGCAGACTCCAGGGCTCAGGCCCCATCTGCTTCTATAGAAAAGCAGTACACAGGATTTAGGTTAGACATAAGAGAGAACTCCCACAGTGATTCTATTAGATCACAGACTGGACAGCGTGGAATCTTCCGAAGGACGTGTGATAGTTTTATACATGTGTCAGGAGTTGGAAAGAGAGTTAAACTGGACTTGCCCAGAGGTAGCTGGATGAATACAGTGTGAAATCCTTAGTGGTGAAAGCCTTCAAGTCCAGGCAGAAAGAAAAGCAATAAAGGAACGAAGCAGGAGGCATATAGGAACTATACCCTCTATGTCTGTGCCTGGGAGTGGGAGAGAACGGACACTCTAGGTTTTGAATATAGGGAGAAGGGCTGCTTGTCTGCCAGGCAAGTGGTTATCAGGAAGGCAGGACGCTTTGGCTCTTCAGAGAGGAAAATGATGGAGGGGCCGTGAGATGCAGATTTCTCTGTGTCCAGTGGCCCGATAATATCTACAGTCATTATCAGGTCTGTGCAGACAAGTGGACTCAGGGGACAGGGCAAGGTGGTAAGCCAGGCAAGAGCTTCAGAATGGCTGCTGGCCAGTCTGCTCATGCAGCCAGAGTCCACCAAAGCAAAGGAACAAGGCCCCGTGAGAGAGGCTGACAGGGTCCTGAGGAGGTAGGGTGATTCCAAGATACTTTAATTCTTTTTTTCATTTGTTTTTTTCTTCAGACAGGATCTTGCTCTATTGCCGGGACTAGAGTGCAGTTATCATAGCTCACTGCAACCTAAAAATTCCTGGGTTCAAGTGATCCTCCTGCCTCAGCCTCCAAAGTAGTTGGGACTACAGGTGCCTGCCAACATGCTCAGCTAATTTTTTTATTTTTTTGTAGTAACAAGGTCTTGCTAGTGGTCAGCCTGGTCTTGAACTCCCAGCCTCAAGCAATTCTCCTGCCTCAGCTTCCAAAAGTGCTAGGATTATAGGCATAAGCCACTGTGACCCCCCTTTTATTATTTTTATTTCCTTATTTTATTACAAAAATTGTCAAATGTATAGAAAAGTTGCAAGACTTCTACAAAGGGCATCGTATACCTACTACCTAGACTCTACCAGTAACACTTTGTGGCAGTGCCCATAGCTCAGTGGGTAGGGGCTCCAGCCAAATGCACCAGGGCTGGCGGGTTGGAACCTGGCCCACACCAGCTAAAACAACAATGACAACTGCAACAATAACAACAAAAATAGCTGGGCCTTGTGGCGGGTACTTGTAGTCCCAGCTATTTGAGAGGCAAGAGAATCGCTTAAGCCCAAGAATTTGAGGTTGCTGTGAGCTGTGACACATGGCACTCTACCTAGGGTGACAGCTTGAGACTCTGTCTCAAACAAAACAAAACAAACCCACTTTGTATTATCACATGCCTACCCAAATATCCATCCCTCAATCCATTGTATTTTTGGATGCATTTCAAAGTAAGGTGCAAATGCTAGTACTCGTTTAGGCCAATATTTCAGCATTATATCATTAACAAGAGTCCAATATTTTTCACAGCTATTTTTTCTCTTGAGAGAAATTTCACATAAAATGAAACTCACCAATCCTAAATGGACCATATGTGAGTTCTGACAAATGCCCACACCTGGGCAACTCAAACCCCTATAAAGGTACATGAGGATGACTCCAGAAAGTGCCCAGCCCAATAAATCCCTGCCCCCCTCCCATACAACAATTATTCTGATTATTTTTTCTAACACAGATTTCATTTTGGCTGCTCTGTAACTTCATTCATATAAATGAAATCGTGCGATATGTACTTCTGTCAAGATTTATGTCCCTCAGCATAACGACTCTTGGATTCTTTGGGAAAGAGTCTGCTTTAATATAAAGCCAGGCCCTTTTCTTTTCTTAAACTACTAAAATATATGTCCTCAAATCTAATCTTCATTAAGTTCAGGGAAGCTGTGTTTACAAGGGCACGGTCAACACCTCAGTGCACTGTTTGTCCTTGACCAGCTATAGGTAACAGGGTTGGACTGATAGACATCTGTGAGGTGAGCAGTTTCTCCAGGCTGCCCCCCACCCCACTCTTGTTTCTGCTGCTAAATGCCCTGTGGAGCACCACCTGCCTCCCTCACCACCCCATGTGTTCTCCCTGCCCCAGGCACTTAGGGCTCTGCCTTCTTCAGCCCCTCCCCCACCTCCCGAACAAGACCAGAAGGATCCGATAACTGGTCATTTACACTAGATACCAGTTACACTGTAACTGGACTGCCGTCCACTGAGGTGTTGCCTCTACCGAGTATTGACTTGTTTTTATCTCCAGATGGGGCCTGCCAGGCTCACAGCCCCGTGCGTCTGGGACTTCCACGGAGGCTCTCTCAAGATAGGGAGCCACAGACATGTCCCCACAGGAGTCTGAAGATGCAAGTCAGCAGTGCTTGATGGGTGCAGCATTTCCTTCAAAAGACGTCAGAGATTCTTATTCATTCTCAGACACTACCCCTAGCCAGAGTGCAGAAGTCTTTAAGCCTTGAGGATATAAAAGTAAAACTTGCAGTGGGGTAGAGTGACACCCATTCCCACATCCTTCCCGGAGAGGAGGTGATAGTCACTAGCTAGAACTGACACATTAATAATAATAAATAAGAATAGAGAGAAAGAGAGAGAGATAGATTGAGATTTAAACATATTGAAAGACCCAAAGGCAGTGGCCAGAGACCCAAAAGAACAAAAATTAGGCAAAGAGGCAGACGGAGGTCATAACATTTTCGGGAGGTATGTCATTAGAGAATTATATATTGCCTCCAGGGCACATATGAACAAGACAGCCACCCAAGGCGATGCCCAGGTTTGCTTGTGATGTGAAAGCACCCCTCCCCTCTCCCCGCCCTGCCGAATGCCTGCGTGAAAGCGAGGCTGGAGTGTCTGCCTCGTGGTTGTCCCTTGGCTCCATTCCCGTGACCCGCAGAAGCTCTCCTTGAGTTAAGAGGCACAGCCTTCTGCAAAGACATTTTAGGCACTGGCAGGAAATGATAAGGGGTACGTGAGAAAAATCACTCTTAGTCCATTCTGCTGATCCTGAAGGGAAACCCAAGCCTTTCATCAGGGCTTTGGTTGAGACAGAGGATGTCCCTTCTCCCCAAATGGCCTCTGTCCTTGGGGAAAATGTCTATGAGGGACTTGCTTTTCAACCAGCTTAGGATGGAGGAGTCCAGGCTCCTTCTTGACCAGCTCTGACCATTTCAGGAGGCCACTAGTGCGGGCACAGGGCTGCCTGCTGCCAGCTCCTCCCTCTCATCCTCCCCTGCTCAGACCTGGCTCCCTGCCCCTCCTGTCCTAACCTAGTGGTCTTCCCCCCCTCCCCCATCTTCTTCTTAATCACAGTTAGGTGTATCTGAGTACTTTAAAACTTCTTAGAGGATTAACAAAAATAAACGAGTAGATTCTGAAACAAGTAGATGTGAAAATACCCCTCCCCTCGCCCCGCCCTGCCGAATGCCTGCGTGAAAGTGAGGCTTGAGTGTCTATAGATGTTCATGTTCACTTTGTTTGGGGGAACCTGGTCATGAGTATTTTGTAAAAAGCTCTCCAGCTGATTTGAACACACAGCCAAGTAAGGGAACCCCCCGCCTTACCCTCATCCTACCTTCTCTTCTCCCTTGCCTCCCAATTATGTGTTTTCTGTTTTCTGGCACAAATGAGGTTATTTTGATTGGCCATTGATGATTTTTCACATCATCACTTTTTAAATCAAATACTCTCTGAAACGTGCCTCTGTCTCCTTACTGTTTCTACCCCATTCCTGAAGCCCATCGTCTTTGTTAGCAATGTCATTCTCCCCTGGAGCTGCTCCTAATTTACTGAGGCTCTAGAAGGCAGAACAACCCTCAGAGGAGGGAGAGCACAGCTTTATGTTTTTCTACCCAAGAGCAAAATGGTCAAATTAGGGACTGGCTGATTGTGAATCTGAGTCTCAGCCTGGAGACTGGATTCTGTCAGTCTTTTGGGGGGACTGCCAGTCACAGTGTTCCTGGTCCTGACTGTCACCAGCCAGTGCTACCAGGTAAGGTCACTCTCAGTCTCCAAAAGAGGAGGGGACATGGGTAATCTATACCAGCCAGTGTCCCAGCCGTCACTAGGCACGTCATCTCCTTACTGAGCCTACCTTAAGCAGTGGAACTGATAATAAAATTATTGGAACATAACCCTTCTTAGCCTTCCCAGGCATCCATTATAGGGACAAAAAAAAAAAAAAAAAAAAAGAAGGAAAGCCAAAACACACACATAGGATAGGGATGAGTAATGTCTAATCCCCAAATAAAATTCCAAGGACCAGTGAAGGAGTGGTTATTCCAGATTGGGGCCCTTGCTTTTGCTTTTCACATTGTAGCCACTTCTGTGCCGTGAGGAATGGGGAAGGAACTGTAAATGCGCCTGTCTGAATGACACACCTGACTGACAGTATGCTAGTTATTTCCTCCTTCTCCAGCAAAGGACAAGCAGAGGATCTTCTACAGAAAAATAACACAAGTCTGTAAAGAACTCATTTGAAACGTCAGCAGAAACAAAATTTTTTTTTTCAAATGACCTTGTTCACAGACCTTCAGGCATTTTCTCTTTACCAGTCTAGCCCGGGTCTGGGCCGAGGGGGTGAGATGGTGGAAAAGAGTCAAAGGGCAAAAAAGACACCCAAGTTAGAGCCCTTTGCTGCCGCTGCTGGTAACCAGCTCTCAGCCTCACCCTAGCATGGCTTCCATCCAAAGCAAAGTGGGAGCTTTAGGTTGGTGGGCACCAAGACGCCAAGGATCTGCTTACTCTCTGGAGCTCTAGCTGGAAGTCATCAGCCTGAGCTGATGGACAGTCCCCCTGGTCTGCCCTGCAGCTTCCCAGCAAAGGAATCACCCAATTAATGAGCACTCCAGGCTACTGCCTGGAGGCGAGTGTCAACCCGCTGCTTCTCCAGGCCCAGGGTCTTGTGACAGCGCCCGGCTTTGTCTCTTCCACCCCTAGTAGCATCCCCCTTCAATTTTATGCTCCTAAACATCATACTTAAAGTTCCATCACATATAGAATACTCTTTATTAGTTACATCTTTTCTGCTTATGAACATAGTTCTTGCTTACTATAAAAATTTAGATAGTAACATGCAAATAAAAAAGCAAAAGCCTGATAATCTAATTTTCCTGAGATAATCAGCTTTAGCAGTTGGGTGTACACCCTACCAGATCTTTCTATAAGCATGTACAAACAGCTTCCCTATGTGCCGTGCTGTTTGTTTCCCCACACCTTTGCTCATGCTGTCTACCCTGCTTCCTGGAATGCCTTTTTCCTCCTGTGCCAGGCTAACATCTGCACAGTTTTCTGAATTCAGCTCTATTTCTCCGTCTGTTGACCCCTAGCCTGGGCTGAGTATCTTTCTCTGGGCTCACTGAACCCCCCTATATGGCTTTACCACAGCACCCAGCACAAGAAATGATCAAGTCCTTATTTTTGTGTCTGTCTCCCCCACTAGCATTTGGTTAGAGGCCCAGAAGTGATGAGCAGAACCCCAGACCCTCGGGCTCTCACTTTGTCATCCTCAGGGTCTAGCACACTGCCTGGCACTTGGTTGACACTTGGCAGATGTTTGTTGAATGAACAAGTGAGTGATTAATTTCTGGGTCACAATAGGTATCCCCACCATGGGACTTTTCTATGCAGATGGAGGGCTACGGAGAGAGCCAGCCACTCAGGGAGAGAAGAGCTCCATCCATCCGGTCCCCAGAGCTGCCCCTGACTTACACTTGTTGTATAACCTCAGGATGCAATGAGAGTAAGAATCCATAAAGTGGGCTTCCTTCCCACCTCCCATCTCCCACCATGGCCACTCTCCCACTCTCACTTGGGAGGAAAAAGTCCCTTTTCCTCTTAAGCCCAGTAAGACATAGATGCTTAGGTCTCTAATAAGGTTGTCATGCCTGGGTCCCCAGGCACAGAACTCTGGGTGTACCAGCAGCAGGTGCCCTAACTCCTCTGAGCCTCCTTTCACAACAGTAAAATTAGAAGGCTCCCAGTAACATCTGCCTCGTGGGTTAGGGGAGAAGACTCAGTGAATGTTAGTGTGCTCTGTACGTTCCATAGCTCTTCATCCTGTCCACGCCCAGAGGAGCTCAGAATAAGATCAAGGCGTTAGAAATCTGAATTTTACCTCTGCCCCTCACCCTGAGGGGACTGTGGGCACCTGACTGCTGTTTTCTCATCTGTAATACGGAGGTGGGGGCGAGGTTGGACTAGGCAGCTCTAAAGCCTTCTTTCAGCTCTCATGTTCTAGGGCCCTAAAAGGTAAAATACATCACAAACAGGCCCAGTGCACGGCACTGTCAGTTGGCTGTGAGAAGAAAGGCTTTGCCAGCAGCCGGTGCTACCGAAGGGTCTCTCTCACATTGGAAGAGGGTCCCTGCCAGTCAGGACCAGGAGCACTGTGACTGGCAGGCTTTCAGCTGGAGCCCCCCATTCCTTGATTTCTGGGGCACTGTGATGTTACCTGATGCTGCTTCCATGTCCCCAGGGAGAGATGGATTTGGGGATGGTTTGTGGGATGTAGCTCTCATCACATCTGACTTCCTTGAAACCTGATTTTGCTCTTGGGGAGTTTGGGGTTTAAAGAGAGAAGTCTGATGAGTGACCCTGACCCTGAGGGTGTGGTGGGAGAACTCTTTGGGCATTGGAGTCTGAGGGAGCCCTGGAGGGCTGGGGCTTGAGCTGGGCTTTGACAGATGCTCTGGATTTGGGTGTGTAGAGTAGAGGGAGGGCATGTGAGTGTCTGAGTATGAGTGACAGGGCCTGGCTGGCTGCAGCTGAGAAGGGGGTTTCTATTCAACAGAGTGTGCATTTGATTAACCAAGCACCCCTATCTGGAGAGCTCCAGACACCACTTAGAGTGAGGGCAATGGTTGAGGGTACCTTTATCTGGAAATCACCTCCTCGGGGCTGAATAGATGTTTCCTTCCGTTGTTTCCCTAATCTGAGCTTATGGTAGAAGCACAGTGAATATTCAGAATGTGTGTTTTATACCAGTTACCCCAGCACAGAGTGTCTCATTAGATCCTCACAGGGGGTAGGGATTGCTAGCCTCTCTCCATAGATGAAAAACCTGGGGCTCAGAAATGCCAGGAGCCTGCCCCCGATCACAGGCCTGGTTAGCAGCAGAGCCAGGATTTCCGGGTTAGGCCTCCTGACTCTAAGCTCTGTACACCAGGTTGTGTGAAACTCTCTGGAGTTCCCCTGGGGCAAGGGGCAGCAAGTTTGCACAGAGGCTGGTTAAGTCCAGGGATTGGGACTGCAGGACTTTGGTGGGAATCTCCAGTCTGGACGGGGCTAAGGAACACTGGGGTAGTGTTTGCTGCTCATCTTTGGGCTGGGAACGAAGTCTTGGGAGGCTCAGGAACCTTGAGCTGGGCTGTCAGGTTTGGGGCTAGAATGTCTCCTAAGAGACAGGGAGCCTGAGACTGGAGGGACAAGTGGACAGCCTTATAGGTCATTGAGGGGCCATTTATTCATTGTCTGGCCCTCCTCCCCCTCATACGACAATCAGACTTTATCAAAAAGGCAGCCGGTCTCTGCCTGTTCAGTGCCCTGCGCCAAGTGAAACCTCTGTCACTGCAGAGGCTGTGGCCAGGCCAGGCTGTGTCATTGCTTCTCTTCTCTGGGACTTTCCTTCTCCTCCCTCTACTGGCTTCCTGCTGCTCTGGGCCCTGACTGGGGGGTGGTGGAAGAGGGTTTCACTTTCCTGTGGTTGCCAGATTCAAGGCCCTACCCCTACCTCTCATCTGCCTCCCGCCAGACACGGGCAGCACGGCCAGGTCTCCGCTACCTTGCGTGACCTGTCCATCTCTCATCGAACCCTTTGGTCTCTTGCAAAGGTGGTCCAGGAGCAGTGCTCCCAGGCCACCAGCATCCTCTGGGGAGTTCCTCAGGAATGAATTGGTGGGAAGTCATTCCAGGTCTTCGGAATCAGAATTTGGGGAGATGGATTCTAAGAATCTGCATTCTAATGAGTTCCCCTGGGGGTTCTTAGGAACAGTAAGAGCTCATCCCACCATCCCTTACTGGGGAGGGCTGGTCTCCCAGGATGGCAGGAAGGAGTCTGGGTTGGTGGTGGTGAGATAAGACCGGTTGAATGAGCAGAGTGTTAGACGCACAGGCAGGAAGGCAGGCCCCTGGCTGGCTGCCCTTGAAGCAGAAAATTGCTTTCTCACCTCCCTGCCCACCACCCCCCACCTCAGACTTCTTCACACAAGAGCTCTCTCCTTTCGGCAGAGCCGACCAGAAATGCTCGGGTTTGGGTCCAAAGAGGAAACTTGAGGAAAGGCTTGGAGATGGGCCAAGAAGAGAGCCGAGGAAGTGATGAAAGATATTTTTAGGATTACTTATTTCAGAGAAGGCTGAGGGGGCACCTTATCACCATCCCAGAACTTGGAGAGGCTTATTTATTAGACTCTTGACCAAACAATCAGAGATTAAACCACAGTTGAAAGGACCGAGGTGAGCTGAGAGGAAGGGACTTGTGAGGTGCTGACACGGGTCCAGGAAGAAGGCCGTGGAAGCCTCTGGCCTGTGTTTTCTGAGGACAGTTGTTCCTCAAGTGTGTTTCGGTGTCTGCTCTGTGCCTGGCACTTGCTCAGTACAGGAAAGAGAGCCACGAACAAGGGACACATAATTCCTCCCTCGTGAGCTGAAGGTCAGATGGAGAGGCCCGTCTGCCTGGAAAGCCTCTCCTTCTCCCTGTCAGATGCCTGGGTGGCACACACAGGCGTGGTTCTTGCCCAGACAGCCTGGTGTGGCTTGGATCCCCAAGGGGAATTGGGGGATGGGGTGAGGATGTGCCAGGGATCCTGGGTGGAAGGGCGAGGTGGTGTGTGGTGGGCTGGAATGCCCTTCTGTGCAGGGGAGATACAGATACCCTGTGAGTGCCCTCTCCCCTGATGACCACCCATGACTTGTGCAGGGACATTTCTAGAGTATCGGCTGCTGCCAGCTCTCAAGCATGTCACCACCTTGCCACAGCAGCCTCCTTCCAGATGACTAAAAGGCCTGTCATATAGCCAAGTTGAGCAGCTCAGGCTGCCACGGGAGCTCTGACAGTTCTTCTGGGGAAGCACACGCATACACTCCCACAGCTGCCCGAGCCACCTCGACGCTGCCCCCCATTGCAGGACGTCTGGCCTCTCAGACACCGCTTTTCAGCACAGGGTTCCCTTGGTCAGTTCAGTTTTATCTGGGGGAGGCTGGTGGGATCAGAGAACAATTTCTGCCCTGCAGTCCATCTCTCCATATATCATCCTATGATTTAGTTTTTTCATGTTTCTATAGCCCATCACTGCCAGGGATGTAAAAGGAACAGAGAAGCAGCCTCTGTCCCTGCCTTGTGGGTGGCCTGAACTTGTACACATGAAGCAATGGGAGAATGATTTCCAAACCACAAGGAAATGGGAGCAGAAACGTGGGCACCCCAGGCCTGAGTGTAACTCCCATTTCCAATAACCTCTGCTGAGTCCCAGGACCTATCTGGATTCTCCCTCTGCAGAATGGGAGGAGGATTCCTGTGGTTCCCCAAACCAAGGCAATGGTGAGTAAAGGGGCAGACGGGAAGGGTGCATTATGTTTACTGAGCACTTGTTATGTTCTGGGAGTGGTGCTGGAGACTTTTTACAGTTTATTTCATTTAAGCTTTTTTTTTTTTTTGTAGAGATAGAGCCTCATTATGTTGCCCTCGGTAGAGTGTGGTGGTGTCACAGCTCACAGTAACTTCAAACTCTTGGGCTTAAGTGATTCTCTTGCTACAGCCTCCCAAGCACCTGGGACTACAGGCACTCGCCACAATGCCCGACTGTGTTTTGGTTGTTGTTGTCATTGTTTAGCAGACCTGCGCTGGGTTCAAACCCACCAGCCTCAGTGTATATCTGGTGTCCTAACCCCTGAGCTACAGCTGCCAAGCCTCATTTAAGCTTTTAGCAACCCTATGAGGTAGCACTATTATTATTTCTATTTACAGAGGAGGAAACTGAGGTGAGAAGCATGAGTGACTTGCCCAAGAGGTAGCTGGAATCAGACCTCAGCCTGCCTGGCCAGACTCCTTACTTACAGTCATCAGAAGGATGTGCAGAGTGGTTCTTGGGCCCTGGGGTTGTCTCCCGAAATCTCCAGCCCCAGAAATGCCTCCCTCACCCTCACACCTGGAAGCAGGACCCCCGAGTCCTCTCTCACCCAGCACCTGTTATAGATTGGCCTCTGGGTGACTGCCAGAGCAACACAATCTGCCCAAAGAACTCTTCTCTTTCTTCTCCTGCCCCCAGCCAGGGCTCATAACATCCCTGCTGGTGCCTGCTCTCCCACCCTACCCTGCACAGAGCATTTTGCTTGGGTTGGTTCAGAGACTCAGCCAGGGACTTCCAGCCCCATACTCTCTTCACTAGACTGAGTTATCCATGTGGAAGGCCATGGACAGTTTTCTGTCCTTCCCCTGGGGGCCTTCATGACCCAACACCCTTGAGACAGAATTCACACCTGCTGAATTCATCCGCTCACTCATTCGTTCCATCATATTTATCTGCCATGTTTAGTCATGTTGGCTGTTGTGGGCACGGTGATGGACTGCCCAGGGGACTCAGACACTAGGACGTCTGAAAGACAAGAAGGTGGAGAGTGAGTGGGTAGTTAAAATATCACCCACGAGTACTGAGTAGGAACATCTACATTTGGGAGGCAAGGCTGGCTTCCTGGAGGAGGTGATGAGATGAAGTCTAGGCTGAGAACAGGAGGAGTAATTGGCCCCTGAAAGTTAGGCTGGGGAGTGGGAGGGAGGGATGTTCCAGGCAGAGGAAACATTAGGAAGCCCTGATGGTGAAGGAAGGCAGCACACCTGTGGCTGTTTCCTTACCCTTGATTCTTCCATCTCCCAACTGCTGTGACCCCTGTCAACCCCCAGGTTGCTCAACTCCCTAGGCCCCTCCAATGGGCAAACCCGGCTGTGGGCACCATTGCATCTGTTCTGTCCACTGCCTTGGCACAGAAACGCCCAGTCTGAACGTGGATCATTTTCCTGCAGAGGTAACTGGAGAAGCAGCAGCAGGTGAGGCAGCAGGTACAGAACCAAGGGACATCCTGGCACCGGCTCTGTCCTGGAGACCTGCGGAAAGCCTTTGTCCTAATGGTCTGTAATGGGTTTCAGGAAAGAGCTTCAATATTTGCTGCAAACAGAGGTACAAAGGATGTGGAGGGCTATTGTGGGCTCTCCAAAGAGGAGCTAATCCTCCAGCAAGCAGAAGGGCCAGAAGGGGTTCAAGTGCTGGGCGGGCCCCTTTGCTATTGTCATTTATGAGCAATTGTAGGAGATAATAGCACAGAGGGAGACAATCTCTACACAGGTGGAGGGAAGTGGTGAGAGACACTCCCCATGGGGGTGAAATGGGACAGCACCTGTTCTGAAAGCTTAGGAACACGGGCAACCCTCCCAAGCACCCCCATACACCCAGAACTCCATGCCTGGGGCCGCAGCTCTGTCCAGGCAGCCTGGATTGCCTTGTCAGCTGTCCTTTGCCCAGCAGTCACTTGTGTGGGAGGGTGGGGCTGGAGTAGGTGTCAGCGAGGCCTCTCAGGCCTTTCTCCCCTCTTCCTCCCCCAGCTCTCTCTCTCCTGGCCTCTTTTTGGTCCACTGCACACAGACAAGTCATTTCTAGGCTTCAGGGGGCCAAGGAAAGGGAAACTGACTATATTTGCATTCATTAGCATAAAGTGATTATATTTGCAAGAGTTGATTTTGAGCTCTTTCCTCCTCCAAACCTGCTCCATCATCTATGAATATGATATATAAATGTCCTGTCCAGTCACCAGGACAAGGGAAATCTGGAGGGTGGGGGTTGCTAAAACAGTTTCCCTGGGGTCAGTGGGCTGAAATAGAGCCAGAGGAAGAAATCAGTAATCTCAGGAGGGGTAGAGTTTAAAAAACTCCATCTTCAAGCTTTGGATTATTACAGGGGGCTCTGTCAGGAGCCCTTCACCTCCAACAGATATTACCAGGTATGCAAAATTGCAGGATTGGAAACAAGGAAGACATGTGACTGATCTGTATAAACTTGCAGAATTCTGGGCAGTGCCTGTGGCTCAAAGGAGTAGGGCGCTGGCCCCATATGCCAGAGGTGGTGGGTTCAAACCCAGCCCTGGCCAAAAAAAAAAAAAAAAAAACCTTGCATAATTCTATGTAATTTTCAAGGGTGGGGTTATTCAGTTTTCCAGAAATGTTTGAATTCCATTATTTGCTTCCTAAAAGTTCCTCTTTCTTTGGAGTTTTCATTCCTTGGCTTCTTGTCAGTTTCCTAAGGAAAGAGAAGAGGACTGAGGGGGAGCAGGGGGGGAGAAGTCAGGTATTGTAGATGTCTGAGTTGGAGGAGAAGGTGGACAGTGTGGACGTCTGAGGGCTCTGCCAGGTCCCAGCTGGGCCATTTCCCACTTCCACTGTCCCATCCATGACACCCAAGGATCCTGAGGTGTGTGTTATGTTTTTGTTAAACCTTCCTTTTGCCACTGTTCTATGGGCTCTTATTTCCACTCACAAATCCATGGGAATGGATCAGGGATGAGGCTGGGTTTGCCTCCCTTTTCCCCATAGGGCAGCCAAGAGTGCACAATGAGATGCTTCTTAAGACCAGCCCCTTCTCCTCAGGCGCAAAGTTCTTGATTTCTAGATGCGGAAATCAAGAAATCTAGAAATAAATTCTGTGCCATTTTTATTTTTATGGTAACTTATTTGTTCTGTCTTTTCCTCTGGACAGAGACCTCATCTGCTTTTGCCATCCGGCACCTGCCAAAGCACCTAGAATATAGCAGGTGCTCAAGAAATATTTGTGAAATGGGTAAGTATGAAGGAGTATGGGCTTGGCAACGGACGGTGGATGGTCACAGCAGGTCACTCAGCTTTTGGAACCCCCAGTCCTCCTCCAGGACAGGGATGATAATCTTCTCTACTGAAGATTAAATTTAGCATTGCGTCTAAGTCTCCGTGGTATCTGGCACTAGTGGGGGCTCATTAAATAATGGTTATTGATTAAATAATGATTATTAATATTAATTATTATACCTTTGATTCACATCTACTTGGTGTCAGGGTCTGTTCCTGCCCTCAGAGATTCAGTTTATTGAATGATGCAGAGACCTGCCTGTCCAATCGTGAGACAAGGGCAAGTGTACTGAGTAGTTCTGAAGCAAGCACCACAAGACCAAGGAGGTGACAGCAATGAATTCTATATTCTCTTCATTGAAATAGCATTTTATATACTGTCCATGCCTCCAGAGATCCCTTGATTGCCCCCTAAACCTTAAAGCAGGGCATGCCTCAGCATCTCCATTTATAAAAGCAGATCAGAGATTCAAAGGGACACCACCACTGGATCACACTCATGCTCTGTCCCCTTGCTGTGCTTTATTCTTCCACAGCATTTATCCCTCTGGACACCTTATGTGGTTACTATTAACAGAACGCAAGCTCTATGACAGTCTGTTTTGTTCATTGTGCCATCCTCAGACCCTACAACAGTGCCTGGGCACATAGTGAGCACTCAATAAATATATGTGGCATGAATTAGTGAAGGGTAGAAGAATTAATGAATGGCAGAGCTAGGCTTCCAACCTCTCCAGCAGGAGGCAGAATAGCTACTTAAAGGGCCCAGTTTTTGGCCCAGCAGCTTGGGTTTGAATCTTAGTCTTGCCACATTTTTGCTGTGCAACTTGGACAAGTTACTTGACTGCTCTGTGCCCCAGCTCCCCATCTGCCTAATGGGAATGATAATATAACACCTAGTTCACAAGATTATTATGAGGACTAAGTGAGTGAACATCCATAACGAGCTCAGAATAGTGCCTGGTACATGATCAGCCTCAATACATATTTGGGAACTTTAAAAAAACAGACAAGGTATCTTGATGTTAAATCCAGCGTTCTTTCTCTGTACCAAGCTACATAGAACTTTAAAGCTTCCAAACCTCCAACTAATTCATGATTTTATTTTATCTTGACATCATCCTTGTGAAGTAAGCAGGAAATAATTGCTATTTCCATCTTACAGAGGAAAAACCGAAGCCAGAAATGATGAGTCTGGCTCAAGGTCAAACGCAGGCTTTAATTAAGTCTATGTGACTTAAAATGTACTACTCTGTCCACATTTCCACAGGTAATTCCCTCCCCCATACATAGGCTGAGACAGAACAAAGAAAAAGTATCAGAGGCTGGTAGAGATTCTCAGAAGGCCTGAAAGGCCTATTTTTAGGGTTAGG
This sequence comes from Galagoides demidoff, assembly GCA_963574575.1. Taxonomy (NCBI): domain Eukaryota; kingdom Metazoa; phylum Chordata; class Mammalia; order Primates; family Galagidae; genus Galagoides; species Galagoides demidoff. The sequence goes on along the minus strand of CAUYQV010194683.1, from coordinate 10,343 downwards.
AAATCCATTTCATGTCCTCTAAACGTGGGCTGTTATGAATAAGACAAATGTTGCTGAGAAATTTTAAGGTCAAAGAAAACTTTTAGAGGCTCAAGAGTGACAGATTCAAGCCTGTAACTGTCTGGAGAGCTCCCTGCCGAATGGCCTCTCCTCCTGATGAGCAGCTATTTTCACGGGCAGGTGGGGGGCCCAGGCTGTGCCAGGTGCTGTGGGGGCAGGAGGTCTTTTGTCCAGGTAGGAGGATGGAAGCAGAATCTTCCTGGAGCTAAGCTTATCAGCTATCTACTTCCAGAGACTCTAACTAGGTGTAGGAATTGCATTTTAAATCTTGTTTTAAGTGACCACAATGCTAAGCAGATGATTCCAGTTCCCTCATTGAGGCGAGTTGACATGAAAGTAGGAACAGAATTTTGGAGCTCTCCTGTTTGCTCACTCACTTCTTTATCCAGCCTCATTTGTTTCTTCCTTACAATGGGGATCCCAGAGTCCTGTGCCTCTTTTCACACATAGATTAAAATAAACACCCCTGTAATTGTTCCTGGCCCAATAATAACGATAATTAGGTATCTACTATATTCTGGGCATGTAATAGAATGTAACTAGAACCCTCCAGGGTGAGCATTAGTCTGAGATGACAGACACTCTCAGGGGATAAGTGACATGATCACGGTTACTCCCCGTGAAAAATATACTTTTCAAACCCAGGCCTACCTGAGTGCAAAGTTCAGGCTGTGGTTTAGATTTTTAAATCAGAATATTTTCTAAAATATAAAGTATGGTAACAAAATGCCTGCTGGCAACTTAGGAATAGATCATTTCCAATAGCATCACCTGTGTGCCCAACCCTCCCCCCTACTCCAGGCTAACCACTGCCTACATTTTGGTTTCACCGTTCCCTTGTTTTTTATCATATGTGTTCCTGATAAACATGTATGTAGATACACCACCGACTTGTGCTTGGTTTTGAACTTTCTATAAATGTTAGGCAGTGTGTCTTTTTCCCTGGCTTGCTGTCTTCCACACGCTCCTGAGATTCGCCCAATGTATGTGGCTTCAGTTCATCTGCCGTGAATTTGTGTTGTTCGAATATTCTACACCACATTTTATTTCCTGTAGAAGGACATCTAGGTCATTTCCAGTTTTATTTTGTTTCGTCTTGTTTTACAAATAATGCTACAAAGAAAATTCTTGATCATTTCCTCTGATGCACCTGACAGGGCTGTAGATGTGCAGGGGTGGAATTGCAGGGTCACAGGCCTCTTTGTGGTGCATTTTACTCAATACCTCTCCAAAGTAGTCTACTAGTTTACCTGGGAGCCTAGAAGCTGGAGGAGGGTCTTTTGAGGGTCAATGTCGAGCTTAGGAAAGGGGGCTCTCAGGTGTCACCTCACTGGCGGGCCTTGAGATTAACCTTGAAAAGTATCTACCCTATGCATAGTCATTTATGTGGTAATTCACAGAGTGGTACATGCACTTGATATTTTATCTCCAGAGCAGAACCTCTGAGGTTGAAAATACTTGTGGTTATTGGCCAACCTCCCAGGAGAAAACTGGCCTCCTCTCTGGTACAGGAGAACCAAGAACAATTGAGGCAATCTCTCCTCATCTGGGAGACTTGGCATCCTTGCCAGAGTAGGCGAACCTGCGGGATTTTTAGGCCAGTGTCCTTGTCTTGCCACAGAATCCAACTTTGTCAGCCTTGGATTCAAGGCCGTGCTATGCTGACGAGCGGCAGCTGGGTTCTGGTTGGAATCCCAGCCCCTGTCTGCTAATTCTTCCTCCTGCTCTCCCCCCTTCCTTCTACCAATATATATTTTCTTCTCCTAACATTTTGATTGGGTAATACATTCAAAGTGTTGGAAATTCGAAATGTAAAGTTATATAAGGAAAAGATTTGCTCCCACTATGGACTCCCACTTGCCTGGTCCCTTTTATGAAAGGCCATCACTTTTATTAATTTCTTATGTCTCCTTCTAGAGTTTTAGGTACAAGCAAAAATGAATATCCAGTCTTATTTCAGCCTCCTAGTATAGAAAAGAGAGCAGTTTATACACGTGACTCTGTAGTTGCCTTTTCACAGACTGCATCTCGGAAGTCAATTCCATGATTCACAGAGCAGTCCGTCATTCTTTTTAAAAATAGCTGCGTAATATTCTATTGTATTCCTCTAATATTCCACTCATTGTGCACCAGTGTCTGCGCTGGGTGCTGGGGCCAAAGTGAATCAAGACAGGTCCTGCCTTCAGGGAGACTGTAGTCTAAGGGCAAACAGTGGCAGTAAAGAATTGTAGGTGCTGTTCATTCTAAAAATACTGAGTACCAAACACTCATCAGACATTGCTCTGGTGAGGGAAGATGACAGTAAATAAAACCATGAACCTCCCGTCCCACTCCCAGCCCAGTGGAGCTGGTGTTTTGGCACAGTGCTAAGGAAGACTGGGGGAGGCGGAGGCTCAAGGCAGTGCCCCTGACCTGCTCCGGGGTCAGGGACCTCTACCGGCAGGAAACGGTGTTTCAGCCGGTAACCAACAGCTAAGGAGGGATTAGCCAGGTAAAGGGCTAGAGAGGGGCCAGTGTGCCTTCCACAGAGGCTCCTGAGGGTCAGGGTGGGAAGTGAGCAGCATGGCAGCCTGGGCACTGAGAGAAGTCCCTTCCTTGGGAGCCCTGAGGGTGCTGAGGCCTGACCAGTAGGCAGTGGCAGGCAGTGGGAGGCCCTGGGGTCCACAAGAAGAATTTTGTTCTCATGGATGCCACAGGGATGACCATCGTGTGGAAGGACCAAGAAAGGGGCAAGAGGGCAGATGGGACAGAGAGGGGGAGAAGGGAATGGATCTGAGCTGTAGGATGGAGTGGTGTGGACAGGACTTGTTTGGATGTGAGGGGGAGGGTGAGGAAGCCTCAGGCCTGTCATCTAAACAGCACACAAATACATACACCATACATGCCACATCCCACAACACACATACAGCATACACACCACACACTCACCCACCAACCCTCAAACACCCCCCACACCACAGGCACATATCACAAACACACAACACATCACATGCACATACCACACACATCATGAACACACACCACACAAACATACACACAAGCACACAGGCCCCCCCCAACACATCTATATCACAGCACACACACACTATACCACACACATACACGCCCCATATATACCATGAGCCATATGCACACATCACACATATACCCCCCACACATACCCCAGCACACACACCACCCCTTCCCCCCCACATGCCACACATATATACACACAGACCTGGCTCAGGCCACTGCCCTCTACATGAGTTAAACTTCCTGCCTCACCTGGACCCCCTTCCCCAGCACCCCGCCTGGAGGAACCTCTGGGGCCGCATGTAGCCCACTGCCTTGTGCATCCCAGTCAGTTTGGGGGTTACTGTGGCAGGGCGTTCCACGTACCCCACCGGACTTTGGAACCCTAGGAATCAGGCCACACTCTGGGCACCCACCTTGTGCCTGACTCCTCTGGGAACAGCTTGAGGAGTTGCCTGTGGCTGGTGGACTGGGCAGGACACTGAATGGACAGTAAAGGTTGGGGACCTCCCCTGAGTGGAAGCGAACAGCAGAGACAGCATTTCCCAAAGTCCTTTGGTCTGTTTGGCATCCTGCTGGCCCTGCCCAGGTTTATTTGGTGATAAGATTTGGTTCTGTTTTTTCCTAAGCCCCAAGGGCGTGTGCCACCCAGAGCCCTGGCCTGGGTTCCCTCTGTTACTCAGTGGCTGCCTGGAGCTGCTCCTCGAGCAGGGCCATGCTGGGCCAGGAGCAGCCTGGGCATAGCGGCCTTATTCATCCTGGTCCTCTTTGAGGACATGGCAAGGAAGGGGCTCCAGAAGTGTTGCCACACTCCTGTCCAGCCTCCAGCGGGCTCCACTTGGCCCAGCCTGAAGTCAGAGCCCCAGATGCTGCCTGCCTCCACCAATCCCTGTACCTACTGGGTGGGAACCAAGGGCCAGCCTTAGACTCAGGAGCAGGGCAGGAGCTGGGTGGGGGGTGGTTAATAGGGAGGGCCTCCTATGGCCCTGATTATTTCCTGGTTCAGTTCCCTTTGCCCTGGGGATGGCTCACTGCATACTCTAGTGAGGAGAAGGATGCACTGGGTTCTCAGCTCCCCAGGTCCCCACACCCCATGTGGAACATTCTGTCCCGGTTGTCTCCTGACTCTGAGAAGGTGCAAAAGGTGTGGTTTGGGCCTAGGGTTGAATCTCAGTGTGGCTCTGGCTCTTGCAAACACAAATTCTTTTCCTTTAAGTTGCAATGTGTCAGAGGCCCAGGCACGCTGGGGCATGCCGGCCTTGGCCAAGGCGGCTATCATTCTGGAGGGCACTGAAAACTCCACTCATTGTTTGCTCAGGATGAACTTCATGGATGTATTGTCATCTTGAAATTCTTTTCTTAAAATTTCAGATTAATGGAATACGAGTGATTAGGTTACAATGTTTGCAGTTGGTAGGCAGAGTCCCTGTTGTAGTCGTATCTCGCACCCAGCAGGTGTGCCACACACCCTAACATTGTGCCCATTAAGTGGGAGCACACCAAGCCCCCACTCCTCCCACTTCTCCAACTTGAATTGAATTGAGTTTTTCTCTTGTATGGGCATGTATTAGTTTATCTACTGGCTTCACGTTAGTATTAAGTACATTTGATACTTGCTTTTCCATTTTTGTGATACTTTACTAAGGAGAATGTGTTTCATCTCCATCCAAGTTAATGCAAAAGATGCAAAGTTTCCACCTTTTGTTATGGCTGAATAGTATTCCATGGTCTACATATACCACAATCTTGAAATTCTTAATCATTTTTTTCTTAATCTTTTTTTTTTTTTGGACAGAGTCTCACTATGTCACCCGGGGTAGAGTGCTGTGGTGTCACAGCTCACAGAAACTTCCAACTCTTGGGCTTACACAATTCTCTTGCCTCAGTCTCGAAAGTAGCTGGGACTACAGGTGCCCGCCACAGCTCCGGTGTATGTGGCTGGTGCCCTAGCCGCTGAGCTACAAGCACCAAGCCTCTTAATCATTTTTGGACAAGGGATTTCATTTTACACTGGGCCCTGCAAGTCATGTACCCAGTCTTATTTTACTCTTAGTTGTCTTTCCCTCAGTGTCTTTTGCATTTTGAACTGTAAGATGTGTTTTATAAATATAAAAACCAAATGCCCCCAAAGATAAAAACAAAAAGCGCAATTTATTATTTGTTGTAGGGCCCACATGTCCACTGGTTCAGGGGCTGCTGCATACCCACACAAGACACATCCAGTCCACTCCCCCCGGATGGCCCCTGCTCCCTGTCATGAGGGCATGTCGCTGGTCTTTGGAAGCTCTGAAAGGCACAGACAGAGGAGAGCTCCAGGGCTATCCTGCTCCTATACCAGCTTAATGCTCCTGTCCAGGACAAGCCAGTTCATGCTCCAGAAATGGAGGGGAAGAGGGTACCCTAAATCCCTTTCTGACACTCCCACTCCCCTAGCTCTAGGCACGTCTTCAGAGTCAGATGACACTTGGCACCACAAGCTAACCTGCCACCTCTGCTTGGAACTCAGGAAAGGATATCTCTGTGTGGATAAGAGACCTGTGCTGGGCATGGACTTGGCCACTGAAAACCCTGCAAGGACATTTCACGCACCCGCTCCATGCTGGGCCCTATTTGTGTTGTCTGGAACCAGAAGTGAAAAGCAGATTATGGCCTTTGAATCTGCAGGGACAGGGAATCCATGAGCTTTCCAGGCACATCATCCTAGGATTTGCCACAGATGCTGATTTCTTGCCTGAATCACGTATGTTGCAGTATTTGTGCTTCTCGCTAAGCTTAAGAAATTAGAATTCTCTGCCCTACAGATCTCCAAGGGCTGAATATGCCCTGAGCGAGTGAACAAACTTTGAGCACCTGCAGGACCAAAAATACCAATTGCTGGCGGAGCCTCCACATGCCTCTCCACCTGGAAGAGAAGGAGCACTGCTGCCCTCTGCTGGCCTGACCGCAGAACATCAAGGAGGCATACAGGGGGCTGGATCCACTTTGCCTGTCTCTGGACAGCAGCTTTAAGTCCTCAGCAGTGAATGTCCTTTCACTGTTCCTAGACCATGGTCTCTTGACTCAGAACCTTGGACCTTTCTTCTCCCTCTCCCTGGAGTGTTTTTCCTCCAGGTCTCAGGTGACAGTTGCCTTCTTATTCTCTAGCCCTCAAGCCAAATGTCACCTCCTCAGGGAAGCCCTCCTGGATTACCTTATTGGCAGTAGCATCTCATCCCAGCCCTTGTCTCTATCCCATTACACAATTTCACTTTTCTTATAGCACTTACATGCTTTTTGAAGATATCTGATTAAATTCTGTGTCTGTTGTCTTTCTCCCTTACCAGAGATAGGCTCCAGGAGGGCAGGGTCCTGGTGTGTTTGGTTTGTCACTGGACCTCTCAGTGCATTGTCCATTGTAGATACTCAAACATACTTGTTGAATAAATGTATATCAACACCAGCAGCTGAGATAAACACAGCTTCTGGTCCTCAGAACCCTACATCACCCCATCTGACAGATGAACAAACTGAGACTCAGAGATTTATATGAGTTGTCTGAGCACCCATGTAAGCCTGAGCTCATTCCCCTTCTTCCTTGCTGGGTGCACAGGCCTGATGTGCTTCTGCCTGGAGTCAAGGCAGGCCCTGCACGAGGTGTTCGAAGCCTCACTCCTTGGTCTGATTGCTCAGGGAGGTTGAGCTGCACTATTGTCCAAAGCTGTGCTTGTGGCCATGGGGGCCTGAGGTGGGAAAGAGTGAGAATGCCTGTTCACAGGATAATATAGCCAGACTTTAGAGACAGTGGCCTGTCTGCAGAGATGTGCATTCTGGAGCAGGAGTGTCTCTGGGAGGATAGGTGGCAGACAAGGCGGAGCCACTGGGGGAATTGTGACTTCTCCAGGTCAGGATTTAGCTGTGACACCGTGGGCTTCATGCAGACTCAAGGGCCAGCTCTACCCTCACTACACTCAGCCTGAGGCCCAGTGACAGGGTTCAGGGCTCTGGCCATAGAGCCTGGACCCCTGGTTGAGGCTGGGCTGACAGCAGGGCTCGAGGGGTTTGCCGTCTGCTCTCCAGCGAGTACAACCAGGCCCAGGGCAGACATTCTCTATGGGCATCCAGAGTGGGAATCTGGAGATCAGCAGCAGCTGTTCCTTGACTGGTCTGGTGAGAGCTTGATGGAGTCTATGAGGTGATTCTCTAAGATGCTTCGGTACTGGGGAAGGAAAGGAGAAATCCTCATTCACATGCTGATGTAAGAGCACTGCCTGCCCTCTGCTTCTTAATGGTCCATGGGATTGAGCCTTTTCCCCCTCTTTCTTTACTGTTGGGAAACTGAGGCCCAAAGGGGGAGGCCACTAGTCTTCTCTACCCTCCTCCTTCTCTCTGGCTCTTCCCAGGAGCCCAGAGCAGCACAGGACTCATGACCTCCAACTAAGTCTCCCAACTTTCCATTCTCAGCGGGGATGGCTGAGGTAACCTTTGGGCTCAGGCAGAGATGGTAACAGCTACTCCTCAATTCTGCTGGACCATTCCCACAAACATCCCCAAACTACCAACCTCCTCTCCCCGCTGTCCGCCTCCCAACTCCCCTCACTGGGCACCTAGAAAAACTGTCAGTCCTCTGTCCTTCCATGTCCAGGGAACCCTTCCTACAGTAGATTCAGTGTTTCTATGGGGGCTGGGCTCAGGGCTCACACCTGTAATCCTGAGCTGCCTGAGCTCACGAGTTGGAGACCTGCCTGAGCCAGCCTAAGATCTTGTCTCTAAAACATAGCCAGGGATTGTGGCAGGTGAGTAGGGCACCAGCCCCATACACGGAGGGTGGTGGGTTCAAACCTGGCCCTGGCCAAACTGCAACAAAAAAATAACCAGGTGTTTGGTGCCTATAGTCCCAGCTACTTGGGAGGCTGAGGCAAGAGAATCGCTTTAGCCCAAGAGTTGGAGGTTGCTGTGAGCTGTGACGCCACGGCACTCTACCCAGGGTGAAAAAGTGAGACTCTGTCTCAAAAAAGAAAAAAAAAGGCAACAACAAAGAAAGAAAAGTTTCTATGGGGGCTTTGTGCTTCTCTGCCCATTCTTCAATCTCCCCTGTCCCAGTAAGATTCTGGAGGAAGACCCTTCTTGGGCTGACAAGTCTCTGGCTCCCAGCTAGCCCCACTCCTAAACAAGAGACCACCCTACTCGGTTTAGGGGTCAGGGCGGGGTGGGGAAAGCACCCTTCTCAAGAAGATGGGCTCGTTTTCACATCTCTTTACTCTGCCATGGCCTCTACTAGTTGCAGAGCTGGAGAACAGTCATGCTCCTTCCACAGCTGGCACTTGTGCCTCAGAGAGATTGAGCCGCCGTGCACTCCTGGAGCCTCCTGCCTGTCAGGCAATACTGTACCCAGTGGTCTATTGTAAGTGCCCTTCTCGGGGGTAATTCCAAGGGACAGGGGCCCTGCCTTTTCTCTGGTTTTATCTCCTCCCAAGTTCCCCAGCTGGTGGATGTCAATCAAACCCTTAATGCCCATGTCCCCATCCCTCAGGTGGCAGTGTCCAATCCACCTGCTGTACTCTGATGATATGTTCCTCCGAGATACATGAGATCCCCTGACACCCCATCACACACTGCACCCCCAGACGAGCAGTAATTTATCCTGACAGCATGGGGCTTCTTCATGGTTTGTTTCTTGGAGAGCCCTCATCTCACCTCTCCCTGATAGGGGACTTGGGGCCAGCAGAGCACCTAATACCCTTAGTCAGCCTAGATGATGGACTTCGACTATCCTTCAGCAAATTTTTTTAATTACTAGAATTTTATTTGATATATATATGTGTGTGTGTGTGTATAATGTTTTCTTTTTTCTTTTCCTTTTTTTTTGAGAGAGAGAGAGAGTTTCACTCTGTTGCCTTGGGTAGAATGCCAACCATGATGTCCCAGCTCACAGCAACCTCAAACTCTTGGGCACAAGTAATCTTCCCTCGGCCTCCCAAGCAGCTGGGACTATAGGTGCCTGCCTCAATGCCCGGCTAGTTTTTCTCTTTATAGGAGAAATAGGGACTCACTCTTGCTCAGGCTGGTCTTGAATTCCTGAGCTCAAGAAATTCGCCCGTGGCTGGGTGTGGTGACTCACACCTGTGAGACTTCATTACCCTGAGCGCTCATGAAGTCCTCGCTTTCTCCTCTTTCCCTGTCTTGGTTCATGGCATCACTCATTCATTGCCCCTTCATTTGCCAAGCTAGAAACCTGGTTGCTAGAAACCCAGACTGCCCCTGTTTCCTTCTCTCTTACATTTGACCATCATCCACACTTTCTACCTCAGAGATCCACCCCCTTCTTGCCAGTTCCATACTCTCAATGCCTGGACTATTGCAGTAGCCACTTATACCCCCTGAGCCAATCCTCTCTACAGCATGACACTCTCCTGCTGAAAACTCTTATACATAGCCCCCATTTTATATATACATATATATGTACTTATTTATTTATTTATTTTTGAGACAGAGTCTCACTCTATTGCTGTGGGCAGAGTACCATGGCATCATCATAGCTCACAGCAATATCAAACTCTAGGGCTCTTACCTCAGCCTTCTGAGTAGCTGAGACTACAGGTGTGTGCCACCAACCTGGCTAGTTTTTCTATTTTTAGTAGAGATGGGGTTTTCCTCTTGCTCAGTCTGGTCTCGAACTCCTGAGCTCAAGCATTGGCCTGCCTAGCCAGAGAGCTAGGATTACACTGTGAGCCACTGCACCTGGCCTTGTAGCCCCTATTTTAAAACAGCTTCCTTTTATTTAATGCCTTCTCTGTGCTATGATATCATTTTATTTAACCCCCAGGACAGCCCAATGGGGGAGGATATTATTATTCATAGTTTAAAGATAGGGAAGTGATGTCTTAGGGAGGCCGCACAACTTGCTCAAGGACACACAGTGAGACGGAGCCAGGATTTAAGGCCAGTTCTTTCTGATTTCAGAGCCCCAGCTCTCTCCATGCCCGTTGGGGACTCTCTCCTGACTCTACTAGCACCTCCCATCTTCCTCTCAAAACACCCTGGGCTGGAGTGAGGGAGCACACAATCTCTATCGGGAGGAGAAAAAGGTCTTAGAAGAAAATGTCTTTTGAAAACTCTTCTTTGACCTTAAAATATATATTTGTGGCTCGGCACCTGTGGCTCAATCGGCTAAGGCGCCAGCCACATACACCTAAGGTGGCGGGTTCGAATCCCCAGCCTGGGCCCGCCAAACAACAATGATGGCTGCAACCAAAAAATGGCCGGGCGTTGTGGTGGGTGCCTGTGGTCCCAGC
>CAUYQV010194682.1:0-17868 GCA_963574575.1 Galagoides demidoff | reverse complement strand
CCATGGCATCACAGCTCATAGCAACCTCCAACTCCTGGGCTCAAGCGAGTCTCCTGCCTCTGCCTCCCAAGTAGCTGGGACTACAGGCGCCCGCCACAACGCCCGGCCATTTTTTGGTTGCAGCCATCATTGTTGTTTGGTGGGCCCGAGCTGGGGATTCGAACCCACCACCTTGGGTGTATATGGCTGGCGCCTTAGCCAATTGAGCCACAGGTGCCGAGCCCAAATGTCAGTATCTTAAGGCAGTTCATATCAGGCCCAGTATCTCAGAGAAACATCCGGGTTAGAGCACTGGTACAGTGCTCACAGAACTGCCCTGTACAGGGCAGGCCTCTCTTCCAGGCCCTCAGGCCCCACAATTAGGCCTCTCTCTGACCTAACACTTTCCTGAAAACAACAGATTTGCTTAATCACACAGGGCATTCGATGATATCCACTGACAAGGAAAGTTCCTTGTGGCCCAACACCAGGACTACCCCCAGCTGTCAGATGAAGCTTGCTAAGGGGCTGTGGCAGCCATGGTTCTAGGGTTTCTGTCCATCAGACAGTCCTTTCTGGGCTCTAACCAGGGACCTCCAGAAGAAGCTCCCATCACCACCCCCCCACCATCCCATCTCCATCCCCAGCTACTCATAACTAAGTGACCCAAACCCGCCCAGACAGGGGTTCTCTCCTAAGTCCCCAGATGATCCCACTGCCTCAACCCAGAGTGTCTAGGGAATAGCAGGAGTTGGCAGGAAAAGGAGCCCTCAGAGCTCAGCAGTCACAGAAGCATGTCTTCCACAGGCCAGCTTCTCAGCTACAACAGGGACCAAATCTCCTCCATGGGGCTATCTTGTGAATAAAATGAAATAAACCAAGAGCCTAAACCAGTGCCCAGCCACTGTCCACCCCAGGAGGTGAGTTGTCCGTGCACAAATAAATAAAAATACAAGGCTCGGCGCCTGTGGCTCAATTGGCTAGGGCGCCAGCCATGTACACCTAAGGTGGCGGGTTTGAATCCCCAGCCTGGGCCCGCCAAACAACAATGATGGCTGCAACCAAAAAATGGCCGGGCGTTGTGGCGGGCACCTGTGGTCCCGGCTACTTGGGAGGCGGAGGCAGGAGACTCGCTTGAGCCCAGGAGTTGGAGGTTGCTGTGAGCTGTGATGCCATAGCACTCTACCCAGGGGGACAGCTTGGGGCTCTGTCTCAAAAAAATAAAAATAAAAATACAAAATAAGAGCACCTGTCTTGTCAACAGTGAACGTAAAACAGCTACAATATAGAGAGCTCCATTCCATGAGCACTACTTTCCATCTCTTTTGCACTCCTCTTGCAGAAACATCTCAGAACTGGGAGAGTTAAGATGAGAAGGGGAAATTCTGTAATTCCTCACCCTAGTCCACATCAAATGATGTAAACCCTTACATTACCACCAGAACTCCAACAAAACCCTCCATGGACTTCAAACTCCAGGTTTCAACCCATCTTCCAGACTGCAGCGCCAACCTCTCCATTGAGCTTCAATCCTCCTTTCCCCCAGAGGCTCAACCCCAGAATTCCCACCAAGTACCCCAAACCCACTTATCCCAAAAGGAGCACACCCTCTTCCCCTGCCTGGGGGTGGCCAGATCCCAGGTCCAGCCACCACTGGACACCCACACTGGACCCTACATCCTAGTTCTGTTAGCACCCCTCTCCCAGCTCTCACTTCCCCAAATCCATGCAAATGCTCGTGTTGCCAGACAGTGACATCACCTCTACAAAAATATCCTAGGTACTTTCTTTGACTAAATGAAGAGGCAGCAAAAGCACACAGGCTATGAAGGCCACTGCTCTAGATTGGGCTGGCTGAGAGCAGGTATGCCTTTGCCCAGCCATAGACCCCCAGGACAATGTTCAGGGGACAAGCAGACATGAGATAATCCTCCAGCACTGACACCTAAGCCTCCCTATTCCTTGTTACTGGCTTTCTCTCACATTTGCTGGGTTCTGATAACTACAGTATGTGCTTTCCCCGTTCTTAGGGAGAAGAGTTTCCTCCCATTCAGGCTGGGAGCAAAGTCAAAGAATAAATCTGTCAGAGAATTGTTTTGCCCAATTCTGTTTTTTAAAATGGGCATTTTTTTTGTTTTATGTGCCACAAGTACAATTATATACATAGCTGACCCTTAAATAACACGGGTTTGAACTGCCTGGGTCCAATTCCATGCAGGTATTTTTCAGTAACAGTTACACCACGTGTGCCCACCTCTCCTGCCTCTCCTATCTACTTACTCCACTTCTGCTACCCCAGAGACAGCAAAACCAATCCCTCCTTTTCCTCGTTCTGCCTACTTAATATGAAGATGAGAAGGATAAAGACCTTTAGGATGATCTACTTCCATTTAATGAATAGTAAACATAGTTTTTCTTCCTTATGGTTTTCCTGATAACTTGTTTTTTAGCATACTTTACTGTAAGAATATAGCATACATAGTATTATACATATTATATACAAAATGTGTTAATCAACTATTTGTTATAGGTAAAGCTTCCATGCAACAGTAGTTAAGTTTTGAAGGAAGTCAATAGTCATACATTGATTTTCAGCCATGTAGGGGAGTTAGTACCTCTAACACCCACATTGTTCAAGGGTCAACTGTATTTTAAACAATGTATATGTTACTTTGCAGAAAAAGAATTTAACAAATGAGAATAAAAAGGAAACAAGTTCTATAGATGTACCCATCAGTAGCTTTTAAAACAGTCATTTAAAAATAATCGAGTTACACATCATAATATTTTTAAAAGGTTTATATTCTTAAGTTAATTAGTTGAATGAGTCCTAATCAGGATACATAGAACCTGCTCCCTTAAGAGAGGCCCACAGTTGTTATACAGCAATTACTTACTAGGGGCCAAAATCTGTGGTAGGCCAAGACAGCAGGCACATAACAGCACGAGGTGGACCATGTAATGCAGGCAGAGAGGATGGCCAGGTGCTGTGATGGTGCTGAGCAGGTAGTTGGGGCAATGAAGCAGAGAGCCAGAGCTTAGAAGGGAAGCCCCAAAGACACCCAGCCACCCCACACTGTCCTGCTAGAAAGCTCTCCTCCTCTCCCACCCCACCCCTGGGTGCAGAGAATTCTGATCAAGCTTCACCCCTCCTCCAAGGGGCTGTCTTGCCCCATCCACACCTGGCTTTGATGCCCTTCCCACTGGCTCCCCAGGCTCATGGGCTCCAACAGGGCACCATCCTGGCTACAGCTCTTCCACTCCTCCAGGTCACAAACCACTGCTCTCCTAACTCTCTACTGCTGGTGCCTGGTGCACAGGGCAAGGTCAAGAAGAAAGGCATGAAATAGCCCTGAGCTCAGACCTATTGAAGGAGGGGGAAGGTGCTCCCCAAACGGGTATGATTCTGTGGTCATTCTTGCTGGGACACGAAGATTTAGGTTAGGTACTATCTGTCAGCCTGAGGGATGTGATCGTCGTTCTGTGCCAAAGTGAGCCCCTGTGGATGTTAAAGGAGAGGGATGACATGATGAAATCAATGGTTTGGGAAGATTAATCTGGCAGTCAAATTTATAATGGATTATGACCTGTTTCAAGTGGACAATTTTGAAACAAGTAAAGACTATGCACTTAGCTTTTGTGTGTTAGAAAGACTTGGCTCTTGCGTATGGTAAGCAGCCCCCAAAACTAACTGCATGCACACCCAAAAAAACTGCATTAAAGTATCAGCACGTTTTAAGATTAATAATTATGTATCAACACAGAGCCACATAAAACAATTGCAAACTACTTCTTACTCCCCTGACAATAACATTCAACCATAACTGGCAATATCCTTCCTCTCCCAATCCCACATCAAAACTGTGATACATGGCTAAGGACCTGGTGGAGGAAAAGGGAGATGCCTGAGTATTCCTCTTCGATGGCCAGCTATAGGTGACGGCTTTATGATTGCCCAGCACAGTTCTTCAAGGCCCCCTGACACCTCATGGCCCTCTGGGCTGGCCAGTGACTACAAAGTCTGTGGTGCGCCCAGTCACCTGATAGCAGTGCCTTGTAGTAGCCTTGGCCTCCTGTCTGTCTCCTGGACCCCACACATGCCCACAGACTAGGAACATGATTCCAAACTTGAACTTGTCTCCCACTTGGCTGAATGATATGACCGCATGTGTCACTGTGCAAGTGAGAAACAGAGGTATAGCAGAAGTTAAGCAACTGGAGTAAATTAATGTTTCTGCACTGGTTTAAATGACTACCACTAGGCTCACAATTTTCTGCCTCAAACTGCACGACTTAACAAAATCTCTGCCGTGTAAATAGGAAAGGAGACAGAATTTGATTTACAGCTCTAGTTGTAATTTCTGTATGTTAAGGACTCAAATCCTTTTCTTTCTGAAAAGCATGCATTCCTCGGGCAGTTGCCATCTAAACTCCTGGTGAGCACAACAGTACGAAACAGACATAATTCACTATACACAGAACTGCATGGGTGTAAGTTCTGGGTCAACTACCATGGGGGAAAAAACAGAAAATAAAGAACACATTTCACCATTATCCACCACACCTTTCAGAATGATGCAAAAAATAGTCATAAGAGCCACAGAATGTTCTTATTTGCAGGAGGAGAACAAAAGTCCTTTCCAAACCTCATCAAAAACATTAAAATGTACAATTCCCTCCTGCAAGAATGTTATTTTTAATTTTCATTTACATAGTATCTTTCTCCCAAGAATCTCAAAGTAATGAAGCTCCACAAATACTTACTTTAAAAAAAAGTTGTCACAACACACAGGAGAGGACAGGCTTGGCAGGGCAGAACCACAGGAGAAAGGGAAGAAGTGACAGGCAGTAGTGACAGCAGGGGCTCACACAGGTGAAGGGAGCTCCAGCAGCTCAGGCCTGGTCAGGGTAACATTTGCAGCTCTAGGTTCTTCAAGACAAAGATTTCCCTTTGGTGGCATTTACTAGCTTTTATCAAGTTAATTTTATCTAAACAACAATTTCTTACCTAAAAACTGGAGGTAAGGTGACAATAAACCAAAGAACCTGCTAGGTCCAAAATAAAAACTGGACCTGTTTTAGGCAAAGATACCTAAAATTAGTTTATATTCTTTTTGGTCTTAAAACCACAAAACTACATTGGAAAACAAAATGGTAACAATTTATTAGAAAGAAAGACCCAATCTAAAAGAGACTATCTTGCTTTGGGGGTGGAGGAAATGGAAAGATATTTTGGGGTTATATTTTGTTTGGGGGATTTATATTTTCATGTACTAAGTGGACAGGATCTGAATGTCTTAACAATTTAGCAAAAAACTGTCAACACTCAAATAAATTTTTAATGACAGTAAGCCTGGCTTTCTATTTCTCATAATTTCACAATATTCACTTAAGAAAGAGCTAATTCCTCAATTTGTTTTTCCTTTAACCAAACTTGGAAAACCTCATAACCATAGATAACTTTTAAAAAAATGTTAAATATGAGAGTCCCCAGGAGCGGGGACCTGCCTATTTTTCCTACTGCATTTACTTATTGATTAAACAGAGCAAAATGGAAAGATGTTTGTAAGAACAGTCCTCTTGCTGGTATAATAAGAAAGAACAAGCTACTTGCTGCTGTTTCAGATTAAGCTCTGGTAACTTCCTCCTACGTTAACTGCATAAATTGCAAACGGTCAGGAGCATCCAAGATTTTAAATGTCAGCTGACAGAGTCTGCCTTGCACCAGACACAGTAGGCCCAGTCCGCTCCTGGGGACTCCCATACTTTATAAAGGTGTGGGCCCCTTTGTTGACATTCTCAACTCACTTTCACAGATGCTTAAGAACCTGGTCAGTTTTACTTACTGTGAACTTTCTACCTGCCTATTTTTCCTACTGCTATAAAGTGTTAGTAAACCTCTGGGAGGAATACTCCTACCCTGGCTCCCATGTGGTCACCTGTGATTGTGTTCCTCCATGTGGCTCCCATGTGGTCACCTGTGATTGTGTTCCTCCATGTAGGAAGACCCCTGTGAGTAGAATCTGTATCAATCTCACTTGTGGAGCAGTGACAGGATAGGAGGGATGCTGGGTAACCCAAGGCCTGAGAACTGCCCAGGTTTCCCATGGCCTAGGGCTCTAAAAAATACAAAAATTCTGCCAAATGCCCTGGACATTCTACAATAAGGAAAAGTCTTCATATTAAAATAAAGAAATTGACAACCTTTACTTTGTGCACTAAGATCTTCCTATCAGAATTTAATTACAGCAAAAATTAAAATAATTTTTATTAAAGATGTCTTCACTTTTTAAAGGAAAGGTTCTTGATGGGTTTTACAACAAATTAGATGTCTTTCAAAAAGAGTTGTTAATCCCCATTATGTTTTTTAACTGTGTCATATAAGAATAGAGTACCACAAGCGCTTTTTAAAAATCTTTAAGACACAACCCAAGTGCTTAAAAAGATGCTTCCAGCATAGCAAAGGATAAGGGTGATACCTCAGGTCCCCTCTTAATCCCAGTTAACTTCCTGCAGGCACAACTCCTCCCTGCCAAAGACTATTCTTCTCCACCAACTTTCTTAGAGACAGCCAAAAAGCAAGACTGTTTACAGTTCAACAAACCCACAACCACAGCAGGAGTAGTAGTTCAACACAAACCTTTACTGTCCTCTTCAGTAAAATCCAACACCTACACATAACCAAACTAGATTTTGAAACATTCACCAAGATGTAGGCTGTCAACCAGTTTTCAGGAACACAATTTGAAAACTAGAATGGATAAAATGATGCAGATAATTCAAAGGGCCCCATTATTGATATTTTATTGAAATATCCCCCTAACCAAGTTAATATTTTTTTGGTTGCTGGGGAAGCTTGTCTCCCTAAATGCAGAATTTTTAGAGAAAGTTATAACTTCTCCCTGAATTCTAAATCATTATCAGGGTATAATAAAATGTACCTAAATGCTCAAATCAATAAGCCTTCATCAAATCAGAAATCACATGAGTTCACAACTTCCGTGCTATAAAAGTTGTATAACAATGCAGATATTAAATCTTTTAACTAATTACGTCAGAAGATGCCCTTTTCACTCTATTATCGGCATACACACAACTCTCTTAGCATCCGAGAATAAATAGGCATTCAGTTCCTAAAACATCCAGGTAAATAAATAGCAGTGGGCACACAATGAGAAGCTGCAGGGTCCCTCTTCAAAAACAGCTTCGACAAAATGAATGGCCATAAGTAAAAAGTGTCCCTATGTTTCGCTATAATAAGACTCAAACACAGGATTCCAAGAATTCCACCTGTTTCCAATTAGATACCAGAATTGCTTGAGTGTTTAAACTACATTCGCTAGCTACTTATACAAAACAATTCTTCCGGGTTTTTTGAACATTTTAAATATGTTAAAATAAGATTAAGGGTCTAGTTTAAACAATCAGAGGCAGAGAAATTTCAGTTGAAACCAAAACTATCTATCTCCCTGTATAGATAATTCAGAGCTTCAGACAAAACAAAAAGAACCAGATAGACAAATTTCTGTCTTTGACAATTACTGATACAAAAGTGAGTTTTCATAGGGATAGTATTTTTAAAAGTTATATAATATATAAGCAATTTCTATAAACCTTATGATCCTGTATTTTATAATAACTTTTACATAGCACTTATAATGCAATCCATCAGATATGCTTGTCTTTTAAATGTGCAAAATTTACCAGAGCCAAGCTCCTTACAGGTAGGAATATAACCTACCCCTGTAAAATTTTTTTAAAATATGAATTTCTCTACTTAAAAAAATTTACAAGTTTTTCCTTAACAAATGTGTCCATCCTTAATTTTACTACAGATGTTCCTGGAGCTTTATAAACCTGCTCATACAAATACCAATTTTTCTACTTCTAGCTTTTTCTCTGCTAAGATACAGAATGTGAACATAGCCTCAGGAATGGTTTTGATTGTTAACTGCTACAGGTAGACCCAGAGGGGGATCAGGGAGCACAAACTATGGTTTCTGCACTACTCCCACATAAACACTGGTAGGAGCATATCAATAGGAGAGAAGACCTGTTAAATGACCATTAAAGGTCGTGGGCTTAATGGGTTGACCAGACAACATTTTTAAGGTTAGTTCAGTGGGTCAGAAGAGAATAATTCCTGAGGGGACTGGGCTATTTGTCTCTTTCCAACTTGTTTATGTTACCTTAACTACTATCCAAAATTGATTCTACCACCTCACTGACTTGCACTCAAAAAAAAAAAAAAAAATTCACACAGGAAAACACTATACTCAACTGAAAATGACCCCTTTTCATACCAAATCCCAAAAACACTGATATTAAAAGAACCAAAAAATATATAACAGGAGCAGGCACCACTGTAATTTATTTATTCATTATTTTATAAAGGATACTAGATGGAACATTTTAATTAAAATAATACCCTGATTATGGGGAATAGTACTGCACAGGCAGTAACACACACACACTTCCAAAACAGGAGAAAACAAAAGCAACCAGAAAATAAGACTTTCAGCAAAACCAAAATTGTTTTTTAATTCTGAAAATGAGCACAACTTTTAAAGTTTACTTGTACGGAGACTCCTTAAAGGGCAACACTGGTCACCATGTGAGAATAACGCCCCAAAAGGAAGCTGGTCACTAGCAGGCCCCATCCCAAAAAATTTAATAGAGATCCATTAACATGCAGAGATACATATGCTTGTTTTAGAAAGTATCCTCTCTTCAAACATGTATTTAAAAGATAAATATATACAATGGTGTTTTTCTTATTTAAAAAAAAAGAAGAAGAAAAAGAAGCCGCCTGGTTTTTACAAGTCTGGGATAGCATTAAAAACTTGTCCAACTAGTCTTAGCAGGGCCAAAGCACTAAAGCTTCCATACCACAAGCCTTTGGGACTAAAAAGGAAAGGAAATAAAGCCGAAGCATCAGAAACTCTCTCTGGGCGCTCATTCCCATTCCAAGGCAGCAGCTTCAAGACCCACCAAGCAGGATAAAGACCTACCCCTGCCTCACTGCTGGGTCACTAAAGAGGTGCAGAACTGCTGGACCTCACCGGGACCCTCTGAAGATTCCATCCTGGATCTGCCTTGCTGAGATCCAGCCTCATTCCCTGCAGGTGGCAAAGCCACCACCTACCCTCAGCTCTGCAGGTAACGTGATCTCAGTATAAAGAAGACCAGAAAGAAGAGTAGAGAGTCTGAAACAAATGCATTCTCTCTCAAACTGCAGCCTTACGGGCTTGCGTACTGGCTGTGGGACTAGACAGGACACCAGATACCAACTACAAAGGCCTCCTCAGGGCCCACAGCAAGAACCAGTCTGGTCTTATACTTGAACTTTAGCATCCCATATTCAACTGAAGTTTTCAAACATGCGAAGTGGCCATAGGAAATCATCTAAGGCCAAACCATGAGCTACCACCAAAAGGGAGTGGACGCTCAGTAAAGAGAAATACGCTCAGATAAGGGATTTTGGTTTGGGTTTTTTCCTTTTACTTCTCAAGAGCAACATAAAATTCAAGTAAACTAACAGGGAAACTTTCACTCACATCCTAGAGCCAGGATTCCCTGAAGCAGCTGATCACTTTGGGGCAGGGGGGAGGCAGGGAGGCAGGATTAAAGAGTTCATGAAATCTAACACACTCTAAAAACCAAATAAATCCATTTTCCAGGTGGTTTTTTGGAGACGCTTAGAAGACTTCATTGATAATTAAGCTAGGATTTAACAGGAAAACAAGAAGAAAATAAAAATGTTTGTCTCTTAAAACTCCACAACGGGTTTTACAGTAAGCACAGGAATTAAATTATGGTAAAAGGGAGCTATTTTTACTAAAACAGGGTAGACCAATTTATCAAAAATGCCATTCGGCTGTGTTTATTACATTCAGGAATCTAATTTACACAATAGACACTTTGGAGTAATCTATTTTAGTCAATAAATACTCAACTCCTTTAAGTTTTAATCTTATCGGAAATACATATTTCACATAGTCTTCCTAGTTAAGCGAGAAATTTGAGGAAATTTCATAACGACTATGAGTCTGCTTTATCGTTCTTACGTAGGCAAGAGCAGAAAACAAGCATATACAATTAAAGTTGTCAGACTCCATTTATGTATGTTTTAATCCAATCCGCTTCATTTCATACAAGCCTGCATCTGGAGTTCATTTGCTTTACTCCCGAAGATACTGTAGGTGACTATCACCAGTCCCACGGTTAGGAAAGTTCAGCTAAGTTAATCTTCACGCACCCCTTAGAAGTGGGAGCAGTAACCGATCCCCAGGGATTCTGAGGGACGCCCTCCCACCACTTCCAGAGCCACCCTGGCCCATTCTAAGCCGCAGGACAACCCCCTCCCCTCGCACCAGCACTCACTCACGGAGCTTCTGGCTCACACGCCGCTCACCTTCAACTTGGCTCCGGTAACACACAACATCCACCTGGCAGAGTCCCGGGGCTGTCCAAGCGCCGCGGGCGCCGAGCTGGCACGTGCGGGGCGAACCCTAAGGACGCGCCTCTCCTCCGGGTGGGGGGTGGCAAGCAGGAATTCACCACCTGGGCACGGCGGCAGCTCCGGCGCCGGATGGGGAGCCCCGGCACTATCCACCCGAGGTGCCCGGGACTCTGCGCTCGGACCACCGCCCGGCGCACCACAGTCCAACCTGGCCCTCCAGGCTTTGCTTTCGAGAACCTGGCCGGAGAGGACATCTGGGAGCGGACTAGTCGCGCGCTCCATTGCGCCGGGGGACTCTGCAGAGAAGGCAGGCCCCCAGAGGAGAGGGCTGGAGTAAAGTGGGTGGCGGGTGACCCGGAGCAGCCGGAGCCCCAGGGCGCGCGGCGAGAGCCGCCGGAACCGGCGGCTGGGAAGAAGCGTCCCTAGCCCGGGAAGCCGGCGCGCCGCGGGGCCTGCGCTCGGGGAAAGTTGCAGCTGTCCTCCCGCGCCTACCTGGTAGTTCTGGGCGCCGCTACCCACCGGCACCGCGTGCGGGGCACCCCTGTCACCCCTCGATAAGTTTCGCCAAAGAGTCCCTACCCCGGTCCCCAGACGCAGAGGTACAGGTCTGCGCCACTGGCGCAGGAACACAAAAGAGCGGGACAGCTGCGGGATTTGCGGGTGGTCCCGGGGCGCTCACCGGGACGTAAACAAACCCTAGGGTTCGCTCCAGGAGACGCGACGAGTGCCGGAGCGGCGGCGCGGCCGGGCCAGCTGACAGCCGGGGAGGGCGGCCGGGGCCGGAGCCGGCCGGCGCAGGGAGCGCGGGCGTCCGCCCGGCCACCCGCCCGCCTGGCCGGAGCCGGGCCGAGCCGCCGCCGCCGCCGCCGGTGGCCGCTCTGACCCTCCCCCGAGCCGGCGGCACCACAGCGCCACCAGCCCCAGCTCCGCCGCGCCGGCGGCAGTGGCTGCGGCTCCTCCTGGAGAGGCAGGCGCTTCACCCCCACAGCAACTCCCCACAAACTTTCCCCGGGAATACGGCGGGCCGGGGGCGCAGGGCGCGCGGGCGGACGCCGCCACCGGGCCGCAGCCCCCTCCCGCCACCCGCTGCCTGCCGCCCGCTCCCCGCTCGCGCGCGCGCCCCGCGGGCCGCCGGAGCCGCCCCCTCCCCGGTCCCGCGGCGGCGGCGGCGCTGCCGGCGGCGGCGCAGGGCCGGGGGGGCGCCCGGGGTGGGGGCAGACACCGGGGGCAGCGGTGGTGGCGGCGGCTCCCGGCGCCATCTTGGGCTGATCGATGAATTGAACAAAGAGGATCAATTTCTGATCAAGCGAGTTATCAATGGGGGCCGGGGAGCAAAAGGGACTTGTCCCCGACTCGGCCCCGCTTTCCCCGGCACCCCCCTCCTCCCCGCCGCCGCGGCCCCCCGGCGGCCGGGCAGCCCGGGGCCCCGGGGGAGGCCGCGACCGCCCGCAGCCCCCACCCCCGGGCGAGAGGCCGAGCGAGGAGAAGCCTGACCTGCAGCTGCTGTAAATCAAAGCGCTTCCAATATTGAAACATCGATCCCACATTGGCCGCCATCTTGAGACATATTGAGACGGAGTGAGAGGCTGATAGAGAGGGGGCTGGAGTTCAGGAGCCGCCAGGAGGCAGCAGGCGGGCGGCGCCAAAACCCGGCCTGGAGCCGGCCGCCGCCGCCGCCACGAAGGACGCGGACTCCTCCTCACGGCGCCGCCGCAGCCATGGCGAGCCCGAGCCGGAGCCGGAGTCGGAGCCCGAGGGCGCGGCGGCCGCTGGCCGCCCTCGCGCGCGCAGCTCCGGCCCCCTCCCCCGACAGGCGGGCGGGTGGGCGCTGGGCCCGTGACCCCCGCCGGCCCTCCCCGGCCCCCAGCCCCAGCCGAGGCAGCCGCGGGCCCGGCCCCGAGGGGGCGCTGAAGGGCAGCGAGAGGGGCGACGGGCCCCCGCGCGAGGCCCCGGGCCCGGCTCACCTGAGGCGGGCTTCAGGCCCTGGGGGTCACGAACGCGGGCGACGGCCGAGGGCGGTCCCTCAGGGCCTCTACTAGGGTACTGTCGGCGGCGTTGGGGTGGGCGCTCACGCGGCGCTCATTTCGCTCACACTCGCGCACGGAGCTGCCGCGACCACCTGCCCGAGCTCCGACCCCGCGCGGCCCAGGCCCAGGACAGCGGAGGGTATGGGAGGCTGGCGGTGAGCGGTGGTACAGTGACCCTTCAGTGCCCAGCCGGGACTTGGAAACCAAGGCGGCCAGAAACAGCGTTCTGTGTTTAGGGGAGTGGAGGTGGGGGGAAACAGCCCTGACCCTCAGGTCGTTGCACCCGTTAATGCCCCACACCCGGGCCGCGCGGTCCGTGTGTCGCACCGAACGCACCGCAACGGCAGTGGCGCAGGGGTCCTGACGGCCCCCATCTACCCAAGCTGCTCTAGCCTAGGCCACTACAGGAAAAGTCCTAGAACAGAGTTCTGTGTCCCCCCGCCGTGCTTCAGCGGAACAGACCAAGAAACTTCCTGTGGCTTAGACACCTCAGTTTTTATTCCTTTGGTTGCAGAAACCTGGAAAGTGTGGGTGCAGTCACTTAACATAGAAATCATAGTCCCAATTTCACAAAAATGCCGGAATTTAAACCAAAAAAAAGTTATTTTCATTGCTTTCCTCGAAGAAGACTGGAAAAAGCAGGTTTTATGATCATCATCTTTAATTTATTATACACACGTGTGAGTTTGAGTTTCCAGTAGGAATACTGTACTTAGACGCTCCCTCACTTCATTTAACGTGCAGTTAGTTAAAACAAATCCCCAAATTCCTTAATCTTGAATATTATGTGTAAATAAAGTTGGTGTGGAATACAAAATGTAAGTGGGAAATAACTGCTTCTCAACTGAGTTCGAGGGGTTAGCGCTGATCAGAGGAATGAATTCAGCATTTTTGCAGAAAGGGATTGGAAATCAAAGTCCCAAGAGTTGGAGAACACACTGTCCCCAGGTCTCGCACTGCTTGCTGGCCAGGGACCTCTTTCAGCAAGAGGAGCTCCGAAGGTCTTGAGGGAGATTCACTCTCCGTCCCCATCGCAGCATTCGTGGACTCCGGAGGGGCAGGGAGCAGGTGGGTGGGAGCGCGCAGGCGTGACGGGCGGGCGGGGAGGGGGGGCGAGTCGCAAGCATCGGCTCCAGAAGCTGTGACGCCTCACTGAGCAGGGCACTGCGGACCTCGGGTGGATGAGGGTAGCCTCGATGTGGGACTCCTGAGCCCGCGCGCGCAGTAGGCGGGAGGCGGTTCTGCAGCTCCGATCGCTCCGCCCGGTAGAGGGCAGCGGCGCCCTGACACTTGGGTCCTCGGGTCCGGGAGCACGTGCCCACCCACGCGCCCCAGCCTCTGCGCCTGGTCACGCCCTGTCCCGGAGTCACGCTCCTGGCAGGAAGAGGCAATGCCACCTCGGGCTATTCCTGTCTAGATGAAATACCACTTCTAATGATTCTGCCACCCTTTGGGGTCGTCTGCCCTTCCTTTCATATTTGTATTTGTGCAGTGGCAGGCAGGCGAGACCTAGGAATTGTTCCAAAAGTGGCTAGACAAATAAAATGAACAGGGCTTAAAAAAAAAAAATCCCTCCCGTGGGGAAGGCTGAAGGAAGGATCAGGGAAATGGTTTGGATTTAGTGCAGATGTTCTCAATCTAATTATCGTGTAGGTCCCCTGGGTTTGAACCAAAAAGTGAAATATATATGACCTGTGTAATACTCCAGAAGTACATCTGGTTGGAATTCAGGATTCAGAATCCACAGCAATATATTAGAAATAAATTTGATGAGTATTAAATATCCTTGTTACGTTTCTGGTTATATTTATATCGTTTACGTGCTAACCTGACTTAGTAGAAAAACACTACTTGAATGGTCCAGAGGTTAAACTCTACTTAAATAAAATTATAGATTTCTTCTATTAAAGTTTTGAGTTATTCAAGGCTTGTTGCTCTGGGTCGGGTGCAGGGCACATAACTTCGCCAGCACCGGATAGTGTCACCTTTTAAAAAGAAAATCATTCAGAATTAACCACTGATCCAAAATGATCTTAGCTGAGTGAAGTGGACCTCAAAAAAAACTTTTAAAAGCACATTTTCTTGAGCTAGTATTGACAGAATAAGAGCAAATTATGTCTACAGCAAGTGCCAAAAAATGTATACACATTTTAAGAAAGGAAAGAACTGTATTAAATTTGTAATACTCAAATCATATTTGACTTCTCCAATTAGAAGAGGTGCTCAAAGAAACTGTATTAAAATTGTAATGCTCTATATACACCAATAACAAAAGATGAAAACAAGTCACACTGAGCACCTCTTAAAATGTGTATATGTTTTCTTTTTGGTGCTCTCTGTATTTCTGAAGACTTTTTTTTTCTTTTTCAAATTGACTTTCAGCCTCACCATTGTAAAAGTTCAGGAGGAGTCATTGGCATTCAAATACAGTGGATCTACAAAGCTGTTAAAATGAGAACGTTTTAGAACCTAAATTGAGCTACAATGGCACCTACAAAGATAATACAAAGATGGCTAAGGCCTCCCAGAACATAACTGTGAGAAAGGACTGGATTAGCCAGATAACTGGCCCAAGACCAAGAAGCTCCTTGAACCCCTTGCCTGTAATTGGTATTACTTAAAATGAAGCACAAGAAAAACAATCCAGAGGCATTTGGTCACTTTTTGACATTCAGGCTCTCCCTTTAGGGGAATAAAGCTCACAGTTCCCAGGGTATGACTAATTTGCCACCCCAAGCTTTCAAAATTAAGTGCCGGGTAATCAGGTGGGGGGACTGACCAAAGTGATGCTTGTTTTTGACACCTTTAAATGAAATACAGTTTAGTGCCAAATAAGGAAACTAAATAACTAATACATGAGCTCAGAATTCCTAAATATCTTTTCTGTCTCATTTTATTTTGCCTATAAAAAACTGAGTGGCCACATTGGGGATGCGATAATATAAACTAATGTAACTTAAAGAAAACTGCAAAGCACTTTCAGGGCTTCATTCTTCCCTGTGCTCTTAGCACTGGTGGGTTCTTCCCTCCCCGAAATCTATAAATACTGTTTTAAATCCATTAGGGTAAAAATTGGCAAAATTTCCAAAATACCATATGGTGGCCTCAAGAAATGAAAATGCATTGTGATGTTTTGTGAAGATTCAAATTTAGAGATTGTTCTGATATACTTAACCTAACTCCTTGAAGAAATTAACTGTCAGGAATTTCTTCCAAACTGAAAAAGTACCTTACACTGTGAGCATTATAAAAAAGCCATACTCTTTATCCTTCATAAGAGTCTTTCTGTTCTGATATCTTATTTATTATGGACTCATAAAATTAATTTTTACCTAAAGTTAAGAAATTTTATTTCCAGGAAAAGTTAGGGAATGATCTAGAGTTTTTAACCAAACTACAAGAAAAATGAACAAATTCAGGAATCTTCTATCCTATGGGATATGCTCCAAAGCAGAAATCAAGAGATTTATTCTATGACTTTAATTCATTTTCTGAATATTTTTTGCATCCAAATTAGAGCTATTTTTGAATCATTTTCAATGAGATATTTCAAATACTTTAATCAGAAATGATATATAATGCTAAATATTTACATCTTAATTTATTCACAAACAAAGATATGGCTATTTAGGTGTATGGTAAAAATGAATCATACTCTTAACAAGTCATGTGGGGAAATCTCAATTTCACAAGTAAAGAAATTCAAAATTATATCAAGGTATTCATTCTAGGTGACTGAATTTGTATTTTAAATTTAGGAATATCTAAAGCTAGACTGTAGTTTTGAGAAACTTTAAATTTGGAAAGGCCTTTTGCTTAAGTCAAAAAATTATGAATAACAGAGGGAAATTACTCTTTCTTTTGGCTTTGGTGGCTGGATGATTTGGCATAGGTTACTGGAATAATAAAAAGAAGATTCCAGACTCTTTTACTTTTTTGAACCTAAAAAACCAAACTACTTTTAATTGTTTTATTTTTTAAATAATACTTTGTTAATTATTTCTAAGTACACTATTCACTTTACTATGTAAATACCTGCCAAATAAAAGTACACATTTTGCTACATGTAATTACATGCATAATAGTATATAATTCATCTCTATATATGCTGAATACATGTATAGCTATATAATTGTACCGAGAACCTGCCAAACTTGTAAGAACAAACTATATTGATTTCTAAAGAGTAGATTCTCCTGTCCACTACTCTCCCAGCCTGTATCTGGTGACAGATTTCTTAGTTGCCAGCTGAAATCTTTAAAGACTTAATTTCTGGCCCACCATTTGACCCTGTCTTCCACTTCTGGACTGCATATGTTGATGACACTTGCTCTAGGTATCTCTCTACACCTCTAATGATTACATCCTGTTCTTTTTTGCTTGTCTTAAACAAGAAAGCTTGCAGGTTAGTCTTGCAGATGGAGGTGGCTTGCACTTTGAAAATACATCTAGCTTAATGGAAGAAATGGACTCACTGCTTATTACTTTGAGACTTCCAAGTTCCTAAGAGGTGACCTGGATATCCTTTTTATCATACACACATTCAAACCCTATCTCCCTAGTCACTAATCCATGGCTATAGTCACCTTTTTTTTTTTTTTAACCAAACTTATATTCTAACATAAGTTTTCTTGATATTTTCTTGATAATGTATAGCTTCTCAGCTTTTCCCTTTTTACCTCTTCCTCATCATGAAACACCCACATAAATGTCATAGGACATACTTCCTGTACACTATTGAAATAAATGCCTTCCTATATGACTCTTACTGATGTCATTGCTGAATCACTAGAAATTAATAGTGTACATAGTAGCTTGAAAGGGCTTGAAATATGTAAAGTGTTATATAAATATTATTATCTTGATTAATGTAAAATTCAAGTTCTCTGCTAAGACCTTATATTAATTCCTTTCTTTCCCTCCTGGGAGATAGGAGCCATGTGTATTCTATTTATATTGAGCTTTCATTATTAATATTGCTCTTATAATATCAGTTTGTCATCCAATTTTTTTTATTAATTGATAGCTGTATACATTAATGCAAACTGTCTTCCAATATTTTAAACAACAAATATGTCCCCAGTGCCAGGACATACAGAGAATAGAAATGGGTTGCTTTTTTTTTTTTAGTTGCATTCACAATACAAAGCAAAGTATTGTTCTATTTCTACACATGTCCCTTATGAAACATCTCTGCAGTTATACAGTTGGCATTGAATGAAGATATTTTTCATGAAATGTAATCAATTTTTCTTTTTCTTTTTTTTTTTTTTGAGACGGAGCCTCAAGCTATCCCCCTGGGTAGAGTGCCATGGCATCACAGCTCATAGCAATCTCCAACTCCTGGGCTCAAGCGAGTCTCCTGCCTCCGCCTCCCAAGTAGCTGGGACCACAGGCGCC
>CAUYQV010194681.1:0-78330 GCA_963574575.1 Galagoides demidoff | reverse complement strand
TGGCGGGTTCGAATCCCCAGCCCGGGCCCGCCAAACAACAATGATGGCTGCAACCAAAAAATGGCCCGGCGTTGTGGCGGGTGCCTGTGGTCCCAGCTACTTGGGAGGGGGAGGCAGGAGACTCGCTTGAGCCCAGGAGTTGGAGGTTGCTATGAGCTGTGATGCCGTGGCACTCTACCCAGGGGGATAGCTTGAGGCTCCGTCTCAAAAAAAAAAAAAAAAGTTGTATCCTGGCTTGGCCCCTGTGGCTTAAGTGACTAAGACGCCAGCCACATACACCTAAGGTGGTGGGTTCGAATCCAGCCTGGGCCGGCCAACCAACAATGACGGTTGCAATCAAAAAATAGCGGGACATTGTGGTGGGTGCCTGTGGTCCCAGCTACTTGGGAGGCGGAGGCAGGAGACTTGCTTGAACCCAGGAGTTGGAGGTTGTTGTGAACTGTGATGTTACAGCACTGTACACAGGGGGAAAGCTTGAGGCTCTGTCTCAAAAAAAAAAAAAGTATTCTTTTCCTTGGCTGGGATAACTCTCTCCAATCTTTTTTCATCAACTCCTCTGGTTCTAAGTCTGGTGTGATGCTAGAATGTTTGTGTTTAGAGTCTAAAAATAATGTTTCCAAGTGTAACTTGATTGTATACTTTTCTTTTCTCTTTGAGACAAGAGTCTCTCTCTGTGCCCTGTGTAGAGTGCTGCAGTGTCCTAGTTCACAGCAACCTCAAAATCTTGAGCTTGACCAATTCTCTTCCCTCCCGAGTGGCTGGAGCACACACAGCACCCACCACAATATCCAGCTAGCTTTTCTATTTTTATTAGAGATAGTTTCTCTCTCTTGCTCAGGCTGGTCTCCTGAGCTCGGGCTATCCTCTTGACTTTTCTTAATATGTATGAATTTTTCAGTGTAACTGGAGAATTCCCATGCTAACAGTAAGAGCCACATACTTCCATCCTTAAGGTACTGGTTTTCTTGTTCACATTTCTCTGTAAGAGTGTGCCCTCATGACCTTGAACATGCTTTTCCTATGTCTGATTAAATTTAAGAGACCTGCTGTTTGTTTATTTATTTATTTATTATCAAGATTGATGTCCAGGTCATTTAAACAGGCTTTCTCATGAAGACAAACAATCAGACTATAGAAAGTTTTTTTCGCTCTGGTGGAGGCTATATTTCTTGGGTTACCTTTGAAAATAATGTGTTTTAGGCTCAGCGCCTGTGGCTCAAGTGGCTAAGGCGCCAGCCACGTACACCCAAGGTGGCAGGTTTGAATCCAACCTGGGCCCGCCAAACAATGACGGCTGCAACCAAAAAATGGCCGGGTGTTGTGGCGGGCACCTGTGGTCCCAGCTACTTGGGAGGCAGAGGCAGGAGACTCGCTTGAGCCCAGGAGTTGGATGTTGCTGTGAGCTGAGATGCCACAGCACTCTACCCAGGGGGACAGCTTGAGGCTCCTGTCTCAAAAATAAATAAATAAACGAAAATAATGTATTTTAAAGAGACAAATTAAGGGCGACGTGGCTCAGTGGGTAGGGCCCCATATACCGAGGGTTGGCAGGTTTGAACCTGGCCCTGGTCAAACGGCAACAAAAAAATAGCTGGCGTTGTGGCAGGTGCCTGTAGTCCCACCTATTCGGGAGGCTGAGGCAAGAGTAACAGCTAAGCCCAGGAGTTGTAGGTTACTGTGGGCTGTGATACCATAGCACTCTACCGAGTGCTATAAAGTGACACTCTGTCAGCTTGGCGCCTGTGGCTCAATCAGCTAAGGCGCCAGCCATGTACACCTAAGGTGGCGGGTTCAAATCCCCAGCCCTGGCCCATCAAACAACAATGATGGCTGCAACCAAAAAATGGCCAGGGGTTGTGGCCGGCGCCTGTGGTCCCAGCTACTTGGGAGGCGGAGGGAGGAGACTCGCTTGGGCCCAGGAGTTGGAGGTTGCTATGAGCTGTGATGTCATGGCACTCTACCCAGGGGGATAGCTTGAGGCTCTGTCTCAAAAAAAAAAAAAAGAAAAAAAAAGTGAAACTCTTGTCTCTTAAAAAAAAAGAGAGAGACAAATAAAATAGAAATGTTTACTTCTCTTTTTGTTAAAAACACCAAAGATTTGGTTTGGCACCTGTGGCTCAAGTGGCTAAGGTGCCAGCCACATACACCTAAGGTGGTGAGTTTGAATCCAGCCCAGGCCCGCCAAACAATGACAGCTGCAACCAAAAAATAGCTGGGCATTGTGGAGGTTGAGGCAGGAGACTCTCTTGAGCCCAGGACTTGGAGGTTGCTGTGAGCTGTAATGTCACATCACTCTACCCAGGGGTACAGCTTGAGGCTGTCTCCAAAAAAAAACACCAAAGATTTTTCTTATTTCCTTTTTTTGAGACAGAGTCTCATTATGTCAGTCTCAGTAGGGTGCCCTGGAGTCACAGCTCACAACAACCTCAAACTCTGGGAGGCCGAGGCCTCCCAGAGGGTTAGGATTACAAGGCATGAACCACCACACCAGCCCATCTTTCCATACCTTAACAGCTCTAGTCATTACAAAATAATCTCTACTAATTGAGTAGGGGATGGCATGGTTTTCTTTTGGAATTGGCACACTGGAGCCTTTTTCAGGCTCCTGTGGTTGTATTTTCCCTTATTGGGAATTACCTGCTTATGTCTTATAATCACTGATTTGTGCGGGGCATGGTGGCTCATGCCTGAAATCCTAGCACTCTGGGAGGCTGAGGCAGGTGGATTGCCCTGAGCTCAGCAGTTTAAGACCAGCCTAAGCCAGAATGAGACGCTTTCTCTATAAAAAAAAGCCAGGTGTTGTAGCAGGCACCTGTAGTCCCAGCTAGCTACTTGGGAGGCTGAGGCAAGAGCATCACTTGAATCCAGGAGTTTGATGTTGCTGTGAGCTATGATGCAACAGCACTCTAAGGGCCACAAGTGAGACTCTGTCTCACTAAAACAAAATTAACAAAAAATAAATCAGTGATTTATAGGAGATGTTTTTGGCAAAGTTATTGATCTTCACTCAAAATAATTGTTCCAGTCATTGCCTTGTTTTATTGGAAAGTATTGGTTTATATACAGTACACAGAAATAAATTCCAGGTAGACTTAGATGTTTTCCAAAATAATAGAAAATGGGAAGAGAACTAAGTTTCAAATTCTTAGTAGCTGTTAGGAGAAATAATATAAACAGAAATATTTAAATACACAAAAATAAAGACTTCTGAATAAAATAAAATAGAAAACCCAATATAGGCCAGGCTCATGCCTGTAATCATAACACTCTGAAAGGCCAAGGAGGGTGGGTGGATCATCTGAGTTCAGGAGTTGGGAGACCAGCCTGAGTAAGAGTGAGACCCAGTCTCTACTAAAAATAGAAAAACTTAGACAGGTATTGTGGACACCTGTAGTCCTAGCTACTTGGGAGGCTGAGGCAAGAGCATCACTTATGTCCAGGAGTTTGAGGTTGCTGTGAGCTATGATTATGCCATGGCACTGTACCCAGGGCAACAAAGTGAGACTCTGTCTCAAAAAAAATTAAAGAACAACCCAAATAAATGTGGAATGCTACCTAGAAGTCAGAGGCAGTAACTAATGGCTGAGAAAGCTGTTGTCAGCATGAAGGAGATACCAAAGATGTTTTTGGCCTCTGATGTTATGTCCCAGAAGAAAGATAGCCCATGTGTTCCAGTGGGTCATGTGCTGCCTCCTGCTCCTGGGAGAGAAGGAAGTGAGTGGCCAGAACACAGTGGGGTCTCTCCCTAGGGAGAGGGCACTGAAGGCCACTTCCTGGCTCCAAGAACACCTGAGCCTACATGACCATCAGTGAATTTACAGCCGCTGGACACGTGAAAAACAGGCAAAATGATACTAAGCTGACTTTAAGAAAGCAGGAAAGCAAATAACACATTTTGGAAATCTCCTCCTGAAAATCCTAGATTACTGGAGGATTTAGCAATCCAGAACAACCTACTGTGTAACATAAGTTATCCTGTGGTACATGTAATCTTTCTAAACAAATACTCTTTTGTATTGAATTGAATTCATATTCTCATCTTGATTGGAAAATGACTTAACACTTTCACACAGGATTAGAAACTGTGGCCTGAGAAAGTGGGCACTGAGCAGCTGACACGGAGTCAGCGGAGTGAAGGTAGCAGCCTCCCTTCATGGGGAATTTGAGATGACACCACAGGAGTTTGATTTCATCCCAGGGGTCCCTGCTTTCGGGTTTTCACCTCAGTAATCTGAGCTCCTATTTGAACTTCCACCTCAGTGAAACTCTGACCTTTAGCTCCATCCTGATGTGATAGCTCAGTGATTAAAACTCCTCTCTAAAGTACCTGAAGCCCACACCATCAGCCTGGGCCATCTCAATCTCTGAAAATCATTGAGCTTAGACATCTCGACCACGGAAGAACCAACCACCTCAGTGATCTCATCTTTACGCTGTAGTCTTCCCAGTTGTTAGGCTAGCTCCTCTGAAGTATACCTATGGTCATGCTACTTTGAAGGACGCATTAGTGATATCAGTCCATTCTCAGAGATTACACCCAGTGTCTTGTCTCCTCTCCGATGAAACACTTCAGTGCCTATTAAGTAACACAAGTGTCTCATTTTCTTTCTGAATTAACACATCAGTGTTATTAGTTTCCTGGCATTTCACTTCAGCGACCTCAGCTCCTTTCTCAAGACATCAATGACCAGTTCTCTGAAATTCATGCCTTAGGTGTTTCTAGTTCCTCTCACCAGTGTCTACACAAAAGCAGGAAGACACTTTTATCCATACCATGGTGTACTGTGTGGACTGAAGGATCAATGCCAAGTGCTGTTTTCCCCAAGAAGATGACAGACCTTAGGATGGGGTGGGTGGAGAGAGTCCTCCTCCCTCTCAGGCACTCAGCCTGTTTAGGAGCATGTGAAGTAGTTTGAATCTCATACAACGTGTTTCCTTTGTAGCTGGATGCTACTAAATATGGCTGTCATAGAAATTCATTTCTAAGAACTATATTCTTAGAACAAGTCATTTTGAACAAGTTAAATACAAATTTTTAATGAGTAAACCAGATTCATCATAGTAATATGGCAATTGACACTAGATTCTCTTGAACCAGGAGTAAAAAAAGGAAAAAAAAAACTTCAAATATAAGAATAGAAATATTAAGAAATACAAGAATAGAAATATTAAGAATAGTCAAAAAGAGGTATCTGAACTTTATGTTTTAAAAGAACTGTATGTTGGCTCCTTGCCTGAGGCTCAAGCAGCTACAGTACCAGCCACATACATAGGAGCTGGCAGGTTCGAATCAAAAAATAGCCAGGCGTTGTAGAGGGCACCTGTAGTCCCAGCTACTTGGTGGCTGAGGCAAGAGAATCACTTAAGCCCAAGAGTTGAAGGTTGCTTTGAGTTATGACACCACAGTACTCTACCCAAGACAACAGCTTGATACTCTGTCTCAAAAAAGAAAAAAAAAAAAAAAAAAAACTTTGTTTTAAAAATATGCACCAGGTCGGGCATTGTGGCCTGTATCTGTAATCTCAGCACTTTTGAAGGTCTACTTGTCTCCACAAAGAAAAGAATAAAAAGCACAAAACAAGTCTTTTTTTAGTAATTAAAAAAGAAATAACATAAGGTGTAAAGAGGCACCTATTTGGTGTAGCAGCTATGAGGTCTACTCTCAGTGTGGTGTTTCCCTCCCAGGGCTAGGTGGTACCTACAGGTCTCAAACACCCTACAAGTCTCTGGGACACAAACAGGGTCTGTTGTTATAATGGCAGGTTTTGAGTAAATTACCCATTTTTGAGTTGAATATTTACTACAGATTAGTTAAGACACTCCTTTAGATAATGAATAAAGTTAAAGCACCAGATAAAGGGTGTTCAAGGCCTGGTGCGGTAGCTCACACCTATAGTAATCCTATCCCTCTAGGAGGGTGAGGCAGAAGGATTGTTTGAGCTGAGGAGTTTAAGACCAGCCTGAGCAAGAGGCAGATCCTGTCTTTACTAAAAATAGAAGAATTAGGCTGGGCACCTGTAGCATAGTGGTTACAGTACTAGGCACATGCACTGAGGGTGGTGGGTTCGAACTCTGTCCAGACCAGCTAAAAAAACGACAACTGCAGCCAAAAAATAGCCGGGCATTGTGGCGCATGCTATAGTCCCAGCTACTTGGGAGGCTGAGGCAAGAGAACTGATTAAGCCCAAGAGTTGGAGGTTGCTGTAAGCTGTGATGCCATGGCACTCTACCAAGGGCAACATAGTGAGATGTTGTCTGAAAAAAAAGAAAAATAGAAGAATTAGAAGGGCACCTATAGTCCCAGCTATTTGGGAGGCTGAGGCAGGAGGATCATGTTAGCCTGGGAGTTTGAGGTTGCTGTGAGCTATGATACCACAGCACTATACTGAAGGTGGCATAGTGAGGCTCTGTCTAAAAAAAAAAAAAAAGAAAGAAAAGTCTTCTAAATTTACATAATTTTTCACTAATATCTTTATATTTTTTTTCATACAAAACAGATATTTCCACACACTTTGGATTTCCAGCCATTTTACATGATGGTACTTGATGACAATCTCTTTTTCCATCACTTTGTTCATGCACTTTAGTTCAGCGTTAACAGAATATTGAAAATAGCCCAAAATTCTAATTTTAAGTACAATAATTAGACTGGTTAATTATATTTGGGAAAGGCATGTAGTATCCTAAGGAAAAGAATTTTATCTCAAATATAAGAAAGTTTTACTGGAGCATAGTTCTTATGCCTTAACTTTCCTTAGTAACTCACTTGAAATAAACTATGTAATGTTAAAGAAATAATTACGGCTGTCTTTACCAAAATTCACTAAAATTGTATAACTGCTTGTCAATATAACTTCAAGATGCTGAGTAAAACAAAATAGGTATTCTCTGAGGTTTCCCCATGGGAAGCACACACCCAAAGCGTCTCTTTTGAGTTACTTGGCAACACTGACTCACCAGAGGGCAGAGGGAGCCCAGAGAGGTGATGGGAACGGCGCCCGCAGTCTGGCCAGCTGGTCAGGGCTTGCTGTGCACCTTCTGGTGCTGGATCAGGTGCCCGTGCTGGTTGAAGGCACGGCCGCACTGCGCGCACTCGTAGGGCTTCTCGCCTGTGTGGATGCGCTGGTGCTGGATGAGCACGGAGTACTGGCTGAAGGCCTTCCCACAGCTGCTACACTCGTAGGGCCGCTCACCCGTGTGTGTCCGCAGGTGAACGATCAGCGTGGCCTTCAGACTGAAGGCCTTGCCACACTGCGCACAAGGAAAGGGCCGCTCGCCAGTGTGGATGCGCTCGTGCTGAACCAGGGAGCGGCGCGCGCTGAAGGCGTGTCCGCACTCACCGCACACGTAGGGCTTCTCCCCAGTGTGCACCCTCTGATGCTGAATCAGGTGTGAGTGCTGCACGAAGGCCTTGCCACACTCGTAGCAGGCATAGGGCTTCTCCTCGGTGTGAATGCGCTCATGGTTCATCAGGGTGGAGCGGTGACTGAAGGTCTTCCCGCAGGCGCCGCACTCGTAGGGCTTCTCCCCAGTGTGCACATTGTGGTGCTGGATGAGCACTGAGCGGTCACTGAAGGCCTTTCCGCACTCGCCACACGTGTAGGGCCGTTCGCCTGTGTGCACCCTCTGATGCTGCAGCAGCGTCCGCTTCACACTGAAGGTCTTCCCGCACTCTGGACACCCGTGGGGCTTCTCCCCCGTGTGCACCCGCTGGTGGCTCCGCAGCACCGTGCTGTGGTTGAAGGCCTTCCCGCACAGCGCGCACACGTACGGCCTCTCCCCGGTGTGGATCCGTTGGTGCTGGATGAGGTGGGACAGCTGGGTGAAGGTCTTCCGGCACTCCAGACACTCGTGGGGCTTCTCCCCTGTGTGTATCTTGTGGTGCTGTGCGAGGTCCGAGCTCACACGGAAGGCCTTCCCGCATTCGTCACACTCATAGGGCTTCTCCCCTGTGTGGATTCTCCTGTGCTTGCTCAGAACTGAGCTCTGGCTGAAGGCCTTTCCACACACGCCACACACGTAGGGCTTTTCCCCAGTGTGGATGCGCTGATGCTGGAGCAGGTGTGAGCTGCGGCCAAAGCCCTTCCCACACTCCATGCACCTGTAGGGCCGCTCTCCGTCCGCAGTGCCCTGCCGCCCTGAGGCCTGACCTCGGGCGCGGCAGACAGGGCTAGGACTTGGACACAAACTTCGCTCTGTTTCGTTATTTTCTTGATCAGTCTTCCCCAACCGTGTCTTCTCTAGAATCACTGTTAATTCCTCTTTAATTAATGGCTTCAGACTCAAGTCTGCATCTTGCTTCTCTCCCTTGATTTCACATTCTGAAACAAGACATCCAAAATGAAAAGGTCAATAGCACTCGAAACTGAGGAGCAAGTGCAACCCTGAAACTGCCTCTGCTGATGAAGGCACAGCCCCTGAGTGCATGTGGCCGTGTGGGCTGGAGAGGGTATGGGTCACCACACAGTGTCACACACCCAGGACCCAGGAGATAGTGCAAGTCTGAGCAGGAGTGTGCCCAGCATGGCCTGAGCCCCTCCCTCCCCAAGTCTTCACCTGGACAAGTGTCCAGAATCCATGTGGAGCTGGTGGGTGCCATCCAGCGGCCAACAGACTTGTACATGGAGGGTGCTGTAACCGCTGTGTGGAAGGTAATCTCATCCAGAGAATGCCCTGGCAGGGGCAGGGGTGGGGAGGGAAGTGAGGAAGGTCTGCTGCTAGGTTTCATGAGATGGGGCCTACATGGCAGCAACAGAGGGTGGGAAAGGCCAGGTGGAGATGTTTCTAGGACTAAGTCAAGGGGATGTGAAGGGAGAAAACAAGGATTTTAAATCTTGTAGCCTGAGCCACTGAACTAGCAAATGCCACTCCTGTGAAGAAGTCATGTCTGGGGAGAGGAGGTAACATGGTCACAAAGCTGACTCCATATGCTCTTAGCATTTGGACCTGGCCCCACCACCCTGCAGAGGGGAAAGAGGCTGACCCTACATGTCAACAGGATGAGTTAGGCCCCTCTCTTTCCTGAGGGCTACAGGGCCTCGGGCCTCTCCTGTAGCAGACATTAACAGCCAGGCCTCCCTACCACAGCAGGCAATGGCCTCTTGTGGGGCCCAATCTAAGCCCCTGGGGCCCATGACACTAGCCCTTTCCTCAGTGTTTCACCTATGAGGCCTCTGTGGGGATGTCCATGAATGAACTGTTATACTCAAGCGATGTTCCAGGATAAGAAGCCCTGTGGCTTGGGTGGTGCCCGTAGCTCAGTGGGTAGGGAGCCGGCCATATACACCAAGGCTGGCAGGTTCAAACCCAGCCTAGGCTAGCTGAAAACAACAATGACAACTGGAACAACAACAAAATAGCCAGGCATTGTGGCGAGCACCCTGTCGTCACAGCTACTTGAGAGGCTGAGGCAAGAGAATTGCTTAAGCCCAAGGGTTTGAGGTTGCTGTAAGCTGTGACGCCACAACACCCTACCCGGGGCGACAGCTTGAGACTGTCCAGAAAAACAAAACAAAAAAGAAAGAAAAGAAAAAAGGAAGAAGCCCCATGGCAGAGAAAGATTCAAGGGAATTCTTTTCTTTGAAACAGAACATTTTGTTTCCCAATGGTCTCATTTTATTTGTATAGAAGAATTCCCGTGACTTGAGATAAATTCCTTTGATATGCTCATTAGTAGACTCAAGTCAGCTGAGGAAAGGATCAGAGAAATTAAAATAGGCCAATAAAAATTACTCAAACTAAACACAAATGAAAAACAAAAAACTGAGAAGCATCTAAGAACTGTGCATCAGGTACTATCAGATAGGGAGCAAGATGGCGGCTAAGGGCAGTGTCTGTGGCTCAAAGGAGTAACACGCAGGCCCCATATACCAGAGGTGGTGGGTTCAAACCTAGCCCCAGCCAAAAACTGCAGAACAAACAACAAAGATGGCGCCTGAATCACAGGTTCTATGCAACTGGGCACAGCAAGATTGGGGTGAGAAGACTCCAGGCATCTCTGGCTGGTGGGTTCTGCCCAGATACTTCCCTTTGGTGACATGGGTAGTCAGCGAGAGAATTCTGGACCCCACGAGGAGGACAAAAGCAGTGGTAAACTGGCAAGTGGTAGGTGCATTTGTTCAGTTGGAGGCTGCCCACAGCTGTAACCATACTAACAGTGAGACTGCAAGCAGGAAAAGCCTTAACCTGTGGGCTGTTTTGGTTTTTTTGGACCTGGGCACTTGATTGAACTGCCTTGGGAGATCTTGGGTGGGTGTACAGACAACTTTGGGCATTGTCTGGGGCCCCGGACTGAGCCACTGAGCTGGAAAGAAGCTAGTATTGTTTAGCTGTGGGCTGCTTGCACAGCTATTGCAGGGGTTAGCTGCCCCTGCGGGTTGGAACACAGGGATCGGCTGGAAGACCTTGGGTGAATAATCTAGGGACTGAGCTGCCCAAAGGCAGGGACTGAGATGCTGGGGAAGAGCGGAGATCTGTGTTTGGCAGATTAACAGCCTTGGACCTCAGGGGCATAGAGTGAGACCAGTTTTGCACACTGGATAAGCGGGCAGCCATGCCAGGAGAGATCCCAGTGATAAGTGCTTTCCTTGGAAAGCTTTTGCTTAGCCAAGGTTCACAATTTGGAGTGTCTTTTAAGTGAGCTGAGGAGACATTTGGGCTCCCAAGTCTGCAGGGTCTGAGAAATCAGCAGAGGCCTCCAGTCTCCATCTCATACAGCCGTATTAACATTGTGATTAGCATCTCATACCTCAGAAGATTACCTGTTGCTGGGACAATATTTAGCAAGATATATATACTGTTGGGGTTTTTTTTTGCAGTTTTTAGCCAGGGCTGGGTTTGAACCCACCACCTCCAGCATATGGGACCGGCAGCCTACCCCTTTGAGCCACAAGCACCACTTGGTTTTTGTATTTTTTAATTTTTAATATTTTTCCATGACATTTTTCTATTTTTTCCCTCTTTTTTTCCCACTACTCTAGTTTAAATACAATCTTCCATTTTTGCCTTCTTAAATAATTAGATTTTCATTTTTGCCAGTGTTTCTGCCCCTATTATTTGTCCCCCCCCCAATTTTGTACGGTTTTTATTTGTTTTATTTTGATTTACAGTATTTCTGTCTTTCCTCTCTACCTTGTGGAGGTGGGGTGCTGTGTCTGATCAGGCTGGCAAAGAGCTGTTGACCTCAAGGGAACCACCCAATTCAGCACCCCCAAAGGTTGGGTCATAGTACCCTACTATACACCTATGTTATTCCTGTCTCCTCCTTTTGGTGCTTTTCTTCTTAGTTAATATTTCCTTTTACTCACCCCCTCTTCTTTCTCTTTTTTCTTTCTTTTTTTAAAATCTTTTTTCCCCTTCTTGCTCTTCAATCTTCTCATCCTTCTGGTCCCATACCAAAAGGACTCATTAAAACTTTAGGACAGAGGCACAGTAACTTAAAAAGCAAGAGGAGGGTGGTGCCTGTGGCTCAAGAAGTAGGGTGCTGGCCCCATATGCCAGAGGTGGTGGGTTCAAACCCAGCTCTGGTCAAAAAAAAAAAAAAAAAGTGCAAGAGGAAGTGAAAGGAAAATTAGGACAAGGAAACAGATACAAGAAAGCACTCATGAAGAAGAATTAGCAGAAAAATTCTGGCAACATGAAATACCAGTCCAGAGCAACCCCTTCAAGGGACCATGAGGTAGCTATAGCAGAGGAGTCCACCTATAAAGAAATGTTAGAAATGACAGAAGGGGAATTTAAAATACAGATGAGGAAAACAATGAAGGAAATTCCTGAGAAAGTGGAAAATAATCAAAAGGAAATCCAAAAACAGAATCAAGTAAGAAATGTCTGATGTGAAGAATATAGAAAGGATATAGCAGAGCTGAAGGAACTGAAGCAGTCAATTAGGGAACTTAAAGATGCAATAGAAAGTATCAACAATAGATTAGACCATGCAGAAGAAAGAATCTCAGGGGTTGAGGATAAAGCTCTTGAGATATCTCAGATAGTTAAAGAGGCAGAAAAGAAGAAAGAGAAGGCAGAACGTTCACTGACAGAATTATGGGACTTTATGAAGCATTCAAACAAACAAGTTATAGGTATCCCAGAAGGGGAAGAATACCCCAGAGGAATGGATGCCATTCTAGAGAATATTATAAATGAAAATTTCCCAAATATCACCAAAGATTCTGACATACTCCTTTCAGAAGGATCTTGGTACTCTGGTCGCC
This sequence comes from Galagoides demidoff, assembly GCA_963574575.1. Classification (NCBI taxonomy): domain Eukaryota; kingdom Metazoa; phylum Chordata; class Mammalia; order Primates; family Galagidae; genus Galagoides; species Galagoides demidoff. The sequence goes on along the minus strand of CAUYQV010194681.1, from coordinate 66,118 downwards.
TTAACTCAAATAGAGTTTCTCCAAGGCACATGTGATGAATCTATCTAAAGTCAAGACTAAAGAAAAGATTTTGCAAGCTGCCAGGAGTAAGTGCCAACTGACTTACAGGGTAAAATCTATCAGGGTGACCATGGACTTTGCTAATAAAACTTCTATCTTTAATCTACTTAAACAGAACAATTTCCAGCTCAGAATTCTATATCCTGCTAAGCTTTAAAATTGATGGAGAAATCAAATCTTGTACTGATATGCAAACATTGAGGAAATTTGCCACAATAAGACCAGCTTTACAAGAAATATTTCAACCTGTTCTACACACTGACCATCACAATGGACTTCAACAAAGTAAATACCCAGAAATGAAAGGACAGAACCCAACTTCCACAATGATGCAAAAGACAAAATTAAGCAATAGACTTTCACAAAATAAGATGAATAGAACACTACCACAATTATCAATTATCTCAATAAATGTCAATGGTTTGAATTCCCCCCTGAAGAGACATAGATTAGCTGATTGGATTAAAAAACAAAAGCCATCTATTTGCTGTCTGCAGGAAACACACCTCACATCAAAAGACAAATTAAAACTCAGAGTTGGAAATCAATTTTTCAGGCAAACAATTCAAAAGAAAAGAGGGGTTGCAATCTTATTCTCAGATACATGTGGATTTAAAGCAACTAAAGTTGGCTCGGCACCTGTGGCTCAATCGGCTAAGGCGCCAGCCATGTACACCTAAGGTGGCGGGTTCAAATCCCCAGCCCGGGTCCGCCAAACAACAATGATGGCTGCAACCAAAAAATGGCCCGGCGTTGTGGTGGGTGCCTGTGGTCCCAGCTACTTGGGAGGCGGCGGCAGGAGACTCGCTTGAGCCCAGGAGTTGGAGGTTGCTATGAGCTGTGATGCCATGGCACTCTACCCAGGGGTATAGCTTGAGGCTCCGTCTCAAAAAGAAAAAAAAAAAAGAACGTACTTAAAATGGATCATAGACCTAAATGTAAAAATGCAAAACTTTAAAGTTCCTAAAAGATAACAGAGAAGAAATAAAAAGACTTTGGCTACAATGATGATTTATTAGATACAACATGAAGCTACAATCCAAGAAAGAAATTGACAAACTGGACTGGATTAGAATTGTTTGCTGTGTGAAAGCCAAGCCACAGACTGGGAAAAAATATTTGCCAAAGACACATCTAATAAAAGACTATTATACAAAATTTTCAAAGAACTTTTAAATTCAATAATAAGAAAAGAAAAGAACCCAATGGAAAAAATGGTCCAAAGGCTTTAACAGCATATGAAAAGATCCTCCATGTCACATGTCATCAGAGAAATGCAAATTAGAACAAAAATAAGACACTACTACATACTCAGTTGAATGGCTAAAATCCAGAACCCTGCCAACACCAAATCCTGACAAGGATGTGGAACAATAGGAACTCTCATTCACTACTAGTAGGAATATAAAATGATAGAGACACTGGGGAAGAGAGTTTGTAAATTATCTAACTTTGGGTGGTTATGCTGTGTCGATGAAAGTTTATTGATTCATTGATGGTAACAAATGTTCCCCTGTGATACAGATGTTGAGAGTGGGGGAGGTTGTGTACATGTAGGGAATGGGGATATATGGGAATGCTCTGTACTTTCTGCTCAATTTTGCTGTAACCTAAAACTACTCTAAAAAAATCTATTTAAAAATATTTATCCACACTTAGAAAAATGAAATGGCTGGTTTTTAAAAACTGATAAAACAATATTTTGTTAAGGTTGCTGTGCACACATATCTGGCTTTACCCACTGCAGAATCTTGCCTGGAATGATCAGGGTAGTTTCCCTCAAACACAATTTTATCAGTTGAAATTCTTGGAGTAATTATCTACTTGGAATTTGGGGAAGTCACCAATGAAAATGCTGAAAATGACTAAACTTCCCGCAACAAGAGGATAACCCTGCATATTTTATTTGATAGTTATATAAACATAGAGCTCCATGGCCAACTAACAAGAACACACCTATGAAGGCTGAGGATTAAGTCCAGAACTTCTAGAAGTTCATAAAGGTAAAAAAGCAGAGAGAAAGAAAAGAAAAAAATAAAAACAACAAGACAGAGTTCCATAAAATCAACTCAGCAAACACCTGGATGGTACCAGGCATCAAGCTCCAGGGAGTATTTGTCTAGTATGTATAGTAGCAGAAATCTAAAGACTCAGCTGTAGGAGCCAGCCCAATGGAGAGGACTCAAGACAGAGAAGGGCAGGTGGAGCCAGGGATGCACTGGGAGATGTTCATGTACCAAAGGTGGGAGCTTTTTAATGCTGCTGCTTTCAGCTATCCTCTAGGTGAGGTTAGAACCCCCAACAGAAGTAAGCTGGACAAGGCCTAGATAAGCTTCCAGTTCCTTCTGCCCAGAAGACCAGAAGTATCTGTTCTCATTCAGAACAGGGACTACAGTTCAGCCTATCTTCTTTAAATAGAGTGGGTCCTCTGCAGGGCTGCATTGCCTCTGTGCAGAATACTCTTACTCATTTCTCAACAAATCTTTACCTACTATGTCCCAGGCACTCTTCTAGTATGTCATGGTGAGGAAACAAATGGGAATATCAGGCATCTGCCTTCATGGGGCTTGCAGCCTAGGGTTGAAGCTGTTGCACCCATCAATCCAGGAGGTATGCACACATGCACAGTCTTCCCCTAAGCGTAACTATGTGATATGGAAAGAAGGCTTGGGTCCAGCAAGGAAGGCCTTCCCAGCAAAGGGGTGAGGGCATGAGGCAGTGAGGGCTGAGAAAGAGGATTAGTAATTAGGAAGTTGGAGACCCATTCTAGGTAAAGGGAACACCATGAAAGGATAAGACTTTGTGCAGCGGTTTTAATAAAATCTCGCCACCCACCAGGTGGTGGTAGTTAATGCAAAATGCTCTGTGTAACCACGTGCAGTACACAAGGGTGGCAGGGGCATTTAGTTACATACTACTGCATTTCACCTCCTTGATTATAGACTCTGATGCTTGACTGGACACAGTGGCATCTGGGGGGAAAAGATGGCATTTTCCAGCCTCCTTTGCAATTACATATGCCCATGTACCTACAGACCAAACAAAGTTGTCAGGTGTACAGGACATCACAAAAAGAAGTCTTTGAAAGAAGGGTCATAGCATCTTCCGCCCTTTATCCTTCCTCTTGCCTAGAATGCAGAGTTAATGGCTGGCACTCCGGCTGCCATTTTGGGCCATAAAATGACAAGAAGACTGGAGGCTAGATCTCATTTACTAGGTTATAAAGATAAAGGGGACTGGGTCCCTGATTATGTAGATAGCCATGTGAATCCTAACTGCCTGTGAGCTGACTTTTTTGACATGTTAACATAAAACCCTTGTGTGTTCATGCTTCCATGACGAGGACAGGGAATCTCAGTTACCTACAGATGAATGATAGGCCAGGAAGCAGGATATTAGCGAGTATTCCAGCTTATCCCACCTTCCTGTCATCAAGTATTCTGTGTTAGATATGTAGCAGAATACATCTCAATCAGCCCTTATCAGCGTACGTAGTTTTTCCTGCCTAAATGTAAAGGATAGGACCAAATCCCTCTGCAGTGTTTCCATCACGTATTTTATCACCAGTTCTTGAATAGTATATCTTGAAAGGGAATGCCTTGCCACGTCAAATCTCCTAACAATAGTTAACAACATTATCAGAATCGTTTTCCTTTTAAAAGGCCCTTGAACTCACACAAGGCTTGAAGAATGCTGCTTAGTGTTACCAAGGGGAGGAACAGTGCCAGCAAGATGCCTTCCAGGTTATATATACAAGTTACTTCCAGTTATAGTTGTGAAACTATAAACTGAAGGGGGAAAAAATAGTGAAAAATTAATGATTTGAACACATTACTCTGCAACATGGTAAGTTGTGGGTTGCCCAGGCAAAGGCAGGTCTGGGGGCTCATCTGGAAGAGCGTCCATGGGCACCCAGCAGGCCTCAGGTATCAAGGCAGGAAGAAAGCAGCCAAGAAGGTTCTGGAAGCTTGCACACATTAGATTTGACCTTTCATCCAAAGAGGGGCTATTTTATTTCGTCTACTGGATGTGAGCAACTGTGTAACCAGGGGGATTGTTTATATGTGGCAGACTGAAATCACACATGTTCAGAAAAAAATGCTAACTTCCATTGAGGCAGAGACAAAAATGCTAGGTTTACCTCATAGTCAAAAATATTTTGGTGGCAAAAATAGAAGAGGATGCTTGCTGATTGTGTTATTAACTACCATTCAATGACTGGGAGGTTCTAAAGACTGAAAAGCCATAATAGGTTGGATAGTAAATGAGAGCGGGAAGGAGGGGGAAAAAATGTAGTACTTGCAGTTTTAAAAGATGTTCACAAAATATATCGTAGAATTTGCTGCCCAGAAAGTCTAGCTTAAATCCTTTGTGAAATAGCTGGACTCATATTAAGAGAAAATAAGCCTTTAAACCAACTAGAGATTAGAAAAATGAGGAGCAGGAATCATGTTTTATCTACTCAATGCCTTTTCCGTGGAATGATACAATTAATGGATGAAAAGAATGCAATCGATGTAATATATCTGAACTCTCAAGAAGCTATTATTGTCCTGTCACCAAATTGCACTTGATAAGTCGATTCAGACTTGCCGAGATCTGAGTGTGTCCCCCAGATTAGAAAAGAGATGGGAATCTAAGCAACCTCTAATGATGAATGATGAGGGGGAGACTTAGAGGGAAGAACGTGCTCTCAAAACTGGCCGTAGTTTGAATTTCACTTTGTCATTTCTTTCACCAGTAATCAGAGAGGTGGGATCAACACCGTGAGCAACAACAAAACAAAACAAAAATGCTGCAGTGAAAAAATCAAAATCAAAATAAAATAAAAATAAATGCTACGGCAGGTGCTTCAATTCTTTAATGTCACAGACAGAAAGACACTAACTCTTTCAACTGTCTTTCTGGTTGCCCTTTTTTTAAAACTATGCTAACTGTCTTGTGTTATATAGTTAAGTGAGTTTATTAACTTTTCGGTTGAATGGTGGAGTCTTTGTTAAATCAGCCTACTTACGTTTGCTAAATAGATTACTGAGCAGTATTTACATCAAGCCACAGCTTTATATCTTTGCATGGTTCCTACCTTCTGTCAATAATTCTCTACCTGGATTAACTATGCTGGAGAGAACCAGTGGAAAAATGAACAGATGGAAAGTGGAGGGTGGAGGAGGATGTAAGTTAATGGAGATCTGAAATCAACAGAAATCCAGATGGGCATTCAGGGAAGAATGAAGAATGCTAAAAAAGAAGGGGGGAGGGAATGCTTGAAAGGGAAAGGGGAAATGATGCAAGAAAAAATTAATCCAGGAATAAAAAATAAATATTGGGGGGATATAGAAGATACCAGAAGGACTGAGTAAGCTGTCAGAGAGATGCAGGACAGGAATAAAGGATGTGGTATGAGATCAGTTTGAATTGGTAAAGCTGGGCGCAGTGACTCGTGCCTGTAATCCTAGCACACTGGAGGCTGAGGTGGGTGCATTGCCTGAGTTTGAGACAGCCTGAGCAAGAGCAAGACCACATCTCTAAAAACAAAACAAAAATAACTGGGCATTGTGGCAGGCACCTGTAGTCCCACCTACTTAGGAGACTGATGCAAAAGAATCACTTAAACCCAAGAATTTGAGGTTGTTGTGAGCTGTGACACCACCGCACTCTACCCAGGGCAACAAAGTGAAACTCTGTCTCAAAAAAAAAAAAAAAAAAAAAAAAAGGAAGAGAAAAGAAAGAAAGTAATCAGTAAAAAGTGAAATAAAACTTCCATTTGATTTTTAATGAGGGTTCATGGTATGGTTGACTGTTTTTTGTTTTTAACTCACAATTTTTTACACACCTATAAAGTATAAACTGGTTCTACTACAACTATGCATGAGAATTGGACCTTGTAACAGTCTTAATTACTTGACTTTCTATAGAGTATGGTTCCTAATTCACCTTGTCATGTTGATAAATTAGTTCATTTCTTTCTTCATCTAAAGACAAACTATTTGTATATTTGTATGAATCATAGGAAAGTATCAACGCAGATGCTCAGAGTTCTCGATTATCCATATGAGAAAACTATTAAAAGTAATATATCCTGTGATTTCATGCAGTGCCTTTGTGGATTTAAAAAAAAAAATAGTAAAAGAGGCAGGTTCATTTTTTTCAAAGCACCTCATGTGTTGTTATTAATGATTATTACAATTAAGCATTTAAGATTTGTGGCATCCTTTGAATGGTAAAATGAAATTTTGCAATTACGTGGCTGGAGAAGAAAACTACATGTAGATTGAGACATAATTTATGCAAAGCCCTGACCAATCATCTCTTCCCTGCCTTGCTGTGATTCTGATTCCTTCTATGGACCACCCACCCCCCCGAAAAAAAATCTAAAAATGTTTTTATCTTAATGTCTCCACCTAAAGTAAATGGATAATAAACCTTTGTTGAGAAGAGCAATGAGAAATGATTCATTTATTAATGGGAAATGTTGCCAAAAGGCAAAATGGCGTAGATTTTAAGTGCCCATTATCCCCGTAATATTTCCGCATTATAAGTTTGGATTTTAAGTTATATGGAGACAAATACTTAGGTTAGAGCAATGCAGGTTTTAGTTTTCTAGAAATGCCTATTAAAAATGTGGTAATTTGATAGCTAACCACCAAATCTATTTTTGAATTACTTTTTCAGACATGGCATACTTTTAGTAATTCTTCTTTCTACATTCTTATAACTTAAATTTTCAGATTTTAGCGGCAATGGGCATGATATTAATATTTTCAGTGACATGTTAATGTATGCCAAGAATATTACATTATGTGGTTTGTTTATACCGGTAGTTATATTTGATGTTAGCTATTTGGTACAAAATACAATTCTTACGCGTTAGGGGAGCATAAACTTTATTACTGTCTCATTACCATCCAGAACTCAAATATGAGCAAAAGAATAATATCCTGTATTAATCTTCTCAAGATTGGCTGTGAATAACCCAATTGATTGTGTTACAGTTTAATTAATGGAATAAAAAGGGAATAAATAGCATCAGTGCTACCAAATCAATGTAATTCTTTCACGGCAAGATACCTACAGTGAAAAATGGTTAAAGAGTTCTGATGGAATAGCTTTTTGTCTAGTTGAATAATGCAATCTTCTCTCCGCTGTGCCTATAAAAAAAAGATTTCTCTGTCCTCAGGCTATATTTTGTAGTGTCATTTTAGGTATTCATTCTTTAGGGGGAAAAAAATCCTTGCTTCTTTGGCTTTAAGGAATTAGATCTCATTGAACTAGAAAAGGAGTATGTAACATAGCTTGAATTGGTTTTTGGTTTATGAAAGGTAAAAAGTCCTCACTGCGGATGAGGGAAGCCACATCAGTGTTAATGACTCTGCCTGACCTTTTTCTCCTCTGCATAAACACTTGTCCTTGGCCGATGGTACTAGAGAAATCAGAGGGGTGTGTTCACAGAGGAAAAAAATTTAGGCTCGGCGCCTGTGGCTCAAGCGGCTAAGGTGCCAGTCACATACACCTAAGGTGGCAGGTTCGAATCCAGCCAGGGCCCGCCAAACAACAATGATGGCTTGCAACCAAAGAATAGCCAGGCGTTGTGGTGGGCGCCTGTGGTCCCAGCTACTTGGGAGGTTGAGGCAGGAGACTCACTTGAGCTCAGGAGTTGGAGGTTGCTGTGAGCTGGGATGCCACAGCACTCCACCCAGGGGGACAGCTTGAGGCTCTGTCTCAAAAAAAAAAAATTTAGATGGGGGGGTTATATTTTTAGATATCTTGGAAGGAAGCCAAGTGTCCCTACCTACATAGAGGTATCATGAATGGAAAGATATGTTTAGAGGTAAAACAAACTGTGATTAGCTTCACTTTTTTCTGTAACAATGCCGTTACCTCTAAGTCTTTCTCACAGCTGGTGGGTTCAGCTGGCCAGCAACAGACAGATGTTTGACTTCTTGGTAAACCAGACAGCTTTATTTTATTCCATAGATTCAAATTTATAGTTGGTTGAATAATGTCCCCCCACATTTATGTCCACCCAGAACTTCAGAACATAACCTTATTTGGAAATTGGTCTTTGCAGATGTATCTAGGTTGAGATGAGGTCGCATTGAATTAGGGGAGGCCCTCAGTCTGATGGTTGGTGTTTTTTATAAGAGGAGAGGGCTGTCCAGACACACAGGAGGATCCCAGGTGAAGGCAGGAGAGGCAGCAATTGGAGCGGGAGATGCCAAAGCTGGCTGGCAGCCACCGGAAGGTAGGCATAGAATAGATTCTCCAGAAGGTACCAGCCCTGCCACACTTTGATTTTAAATTTTCAGAACTGTGAAGGAATAAATTCCTATTATTTTGAGCCACATGGTGTACTAGTGTGTTACAGCAGCCAGGGGCAACCACTACACCTGCTATATGGGCATCCGCCTGACACTGTAGACAGACAAATGCCTCCAGGTTCACCAGTGGGAAATTAGCAGTGTATCTGTAAGGAAAAAAGAAAAAAGTATGAGGCCAGGCACGGTGGCTCACGCCTGTAATCCTAACACTCCGGGAGGCCGAGGTGGGTGGATCACTTCCACTCAGGAGTTCGAGACCAGCCTGAGCAAGAGCAAGACCCCGTCTCTACTAAAAATAGAAAAATTAGGCAGGGGTTGTAGTAGGCAGCTATAGTCCCAGCTACTTGGGAGGCTGTGGCAAGAGGATGGCTTGAACCCAAGAGTTTAAGGTTTCTGTGAGCTATGAAGCCATAGCACTCTACCAAGGGGGGACAGAGTGAGACTCTGTCTCAAACAAACAAACAAAACAAAAAACCAAAGTCACGCCCAAGTCATGTCAGTAAGCTTAAGCAATGGGTCAGGCTTTCTGCTTACAGAGGATCATATCCAGAGCATGGAATCGCAAAAGGGATGGCAAATGCTCCCAGTGGCACAAAGTCTGATGACAGAACAGTAGGAAAGATTTTTACAAACACCAGAGTGTTCCTGCAAGAGTGTCCTTAATTAGGGAGGAGAATTATAGAAGATGACTGCATCTGTTCTATTTTAAACAGAGAGGGAATTTTGTTCACAAAATCACTGGCAGGGCTGGGGAAGATCAGGATCTAGGCTGAGATTCCAAAAGTGGCCTGTAAAGCAACAGCCCCAAGCCGAGTGGGCCTGGGGTTGGGGGGACGACACCCTCAGTGGTAAGCGGGAAGCTGTCCTGGTTGTGAAGTCCTGGTTCTTGCCACATGATGCATCAGGCCGGCACATGGAAGCCGTTGCCATGCCTGTGGCTGTGGAGAGCGCATCCCCTGTCTCCCTTTGGGGTGGAGAAAACTGATGCCAGAACTGTCAGCAGGACCAGCTACACCATTCGTGTGGCCCCATGCAAATTGAAAATGTAGAACTTTCTGTTCAAAATTACTGTGATTCAAGATAGTGACAACAGAGCATTGATCCGAGCCTGGGCCCTTCCAAGCTTGGGGCTCTGTGTAACTGCTCTGGACCCAGCCCACAAGCTGGCCCAACTGTTGGCTCCAGAGCCATGGTGGCCTGCTCACCTGTACCCGCATAGTGGGTCACATTGGATGGATCCTGTGCTGTCACTCCTCCTCACTCAAGCCAGAACCAGATGCAAGCCCTTGAGAGTCTGGAAGACTAGAAAGCAGGGCCCTGGCTGCCAAAGAGTCTAGGGAATGTTGGGTTAGCTGTCCAGGCTCAACCATGAAGGAAATACTCCAGAAGGAGCTGCAAGAAATGCTGAGTGGGTACTCACACTTCAGCAGAAAAGATAACTTTTTGCAGAGCATGGGGTTCCCTTTTCACTTGGAGACCTTGGCCTGTGAATTTTTCTGCACATGGCACCCAGCACACAGCCAACAGAATTGTGCAAGTTCCCCCCCCTGCAAAAGGAGCGCTCTGGGTGCTGACCTAGGAAGACGAGGCCCCTGCCCTCTGGATTTCCCTCGACTGGACAGAAATGAAAAATTGATAAGTGAACATTCTTGTTCTTTCCTCCCTCCTATTCACACTGCCAGCAGCAGGGCTGGAGAAATAACTTTGAAAAACACAAATCAAATCACGCCCCTGCTTAGAGCCTTTCAGTCCTTCTGCCTTGTTTTTGGAAAAAGTCCAGACCTCCTCATCACTCCTGACAAGACCACACACCATCTGGGTCCTGCCTACCTCTGACCCTTCCCCACTTGCCCATATGTCACTCCAGTGTCCTCTGTGCTTTTGGGGACATGCCAAGTTCCTTCCTACCTCTGAACTTGAGTGTTTTCCTAGCTCAGTGCACAACTGGCTCCTTCTCAGCTGCCAGCATTTGGCTAAAATGCCACTGTCTGTCTGCCCACCCAACCCAAGGTAGAGTCTGCACGTCAGCCCAGTTCTTCTACATTGTACCTCCTTGCTTATTTCTTTCCACTTACCACAATCAGAAGTTATCCTGTGTGTATGTTTCCGTGTTTCTCTTTCCTGTCCATGAGGCCAGAGACCTTGCCTACCTGGTCTAGTCCCTTCCCCCAGGCTCAGCACAGGCCATGAGAGCTCAAGAGGTGTGTGTCGATGAGCTGGCTTACGCCGACAGACTGGTGCAATGAAGAAAAAAATAGCTACATTCAGAAAGCCTAGAGAGTCAGCATGTGTTAAGTAAAAGGAATTTAACTTAAAAACTGAGCATTATTTGAAGAAGTTGTGGGGTTTAGGGACATTAAAGCAGAGAGTTCAAGGCAACTGGCAATCATCAATTCATGAAGGTCAGCTATTCCGGAAAAAATGCAGGCTGGCTTTGGGGTGAAAAGGCCAGGCCAACAACTGTCCAGTAGCACAGATGGTCTCATCCTTGTTTAAGGGTTGTTTTGAGGCCCGTCTCTTCCTGTTTGCGTGCACACTCACAGCAAGATCACTTACCGACAACAGGGACTGTGACTTTCTGCGTGTCCCCAGTGCCTTGGTAGCACCAGAATGTCCTCCTGCTTCTTGACTAAGCTTTCCAAGGATGAGAGGTGCTAAGCACTAACTGACAAAGCTGTCATGGTCCTGGTTTCCTTTCAGCCTGACTTGCACAATTCTTACATGGACCATCAGGTAGGGCAGCCAGCTGTCCAGATTCCTTGGGGTTGAGGAGGAATAGGGGTTGGGGTTGGAATAGGCCAAGGGGGCAAATCGGGATGACTTAGCCATCCTTCAAGTGGGGCACCAAAAAGAAAGCGTCCACCATTCTTATTTTTGTTCAGGGCCTTAATCCTACCAGGTTGCTTCAGCCATTTTCATATTCCATACACTAACTTGTAACCAATCTCTGCTATATTTTCTTTCTTTTGTGGGTTTATTGTGCTTGTCAGTCCTCACTGTCGACCCTACTTCTCCCACCTCTGTGTGTCATCCTACAGCACCCCTAACTGGTCTGATCCACTCTGGCCCTTGGGTGCTTGGGATTCTACCCCCATGCCCTCTTCTCACACTCACCCCAGGAGTGGTGGGTGGACAGTGATGGATCAGCATTATCCTTAAGTACAATTATGATATTATGACAGTACAACTCTGACAACACAGTTCAGAAAAAAAAAAAAAGGCCAAAGATTTCAGGAGTTATCTGGTGGCCATCTGGTATAACGAAGAGAAGAGGGGTCTGCGAATGCTTTTTATAAAGGGCCAAATAGAAAATATTTTGGATTTTATAAACCGTACAGTCTCTGTCATAACTATACCACTCTGCTGTGGTTGCATGAAAGCAACTATAAAGTGGCAACCAACAGGTGTGACTGTGTTCCAATAAAACTTTATTTATAAACATAAGCAGTGGACCTAACTTGGCCTTAGTTTGTGGATCTGTGACATATAAAATATCCTTTCAGATAATTTTGAAAAATTTTTAGTATGGGCCAATTGTAGTGGCTCACACCTGTAGTCCCAGCTACTTGAGAGGCTGAGGCAAGAGGATCTTTTTAGCCCAAGAGTTTGAGGTTGCCATGAGTGATGATAAAAGGGTGACAGAATGAGACTCTTTCTCTCTTTTTCTCTCTCTCAGAAAAAAAAAAAAAAATTGTTTCTAGTGAAGGCCATGAAAGTTTTTTGTCCTTACCAGCCAGATAGGCCATAGCACCACACAGCACTTCCACATCTGCTCCCTAATATGCATTCTTACCTTTCCTGGACATTCATGCTGTTACTCAGCTGGGCTTACGGAAACTTTTGCCCCACAATAATGAATAATTGTACCATGACATTGACATGGAAAGATCGTGTGGTACTTATTTCTACAGGGATCTTTAACACAAGTTTGTAATATGAAAGATGGATATGGAGCTAGGTGAACTGTTGAGATCATTGAAATGAATAGATGGTTAATGTTTAGTTAATGAGATTGTTAGATTAATATGGGAAAACCTCCCCTGTTAGACAGAAGTGTCCTCATTCTCAGTGATGGGGAATGAAATAACCCCAGATTATGTTTTTAAAGGTGAGTTGTGGGCTATTGGCTGTTTCTGCTTTTGTTTTTCAAACTAAAGGGTGTCAATCTGTAGGCAGGGGATGTAGCCAGAGGTGGCTTATATAGCATCTGCTTTCCTCATAGGTGCAATTTAACATTTCTAACCAAAGCAGTGTCTTGGGTAACATATTTTGAAATGCACAGCCCTTAGAAAATATACATGCATAGGGGAAAGGGTGAGAAGGAAGGAAGGGAAAGAAGGAAAGAAATGTTGCTAGCACTTTAAACTAATTTTGGAGAACGCATTTACAAAGTGCATGCATCCAGAAACTTCTATCAAATGAGAAAGCTGGGAGATGACTTGAAGAGACAAGGAGGAAAAGTATGAGCAAATAGATTGCAGACACCAAATGTCCTCTAGTCCCGGAGGAAGATGTGATTGAAACAGGGGCAGGGACAAACAAAGCCCTAAGACCTGTCGACCTGCTTCCTACAAGTCAGGGCTGTTGGTGGAGTCATCTCAAAATGACAGAGTTCTCTTTAGCACACGGCCAGCCAGTGCTTATGGGCTGGTTACGGAGCTGATTCTGCTGAGCCTAGAAAACCAAGCGCCTTAACAAGTCAATTCCACACCCCCTCGAATTGGTGCCTCGGTAGGGAGTCCTCAGCAGGAAATCCTCCATCTGTTTTCCTTTACTACAAGGAACTTCAGAGAATGAGTTCATTTCTCTTTAAACATCCTCACATTGCTATAAACCGGCATTGGGCTGAATGATGAGAAATGCCACCAGCAATACAAGAGGACACCGTCAATTGGAGATGGCAGGAATGGTTGCTCTCTGAATTAGCTTCTAGCTCAGGAAAGGGTTTATTTTTCTCCTATGTTACTTCTATTTTGATTTGCTTGCTTTTTTTTTTAAAAAAAACGGAAATCTAGTCTTATACTTTACTACTTCTTAGCAGAGCTTGGACATTTGGAGAAATAGCTATAAAAGGAAGATTTCACAAAGATTTGTCCCGTGGAATCACAGAGTATCCCCTAAAGACCAAAGGATTATAGCTAGATCAGTTTCTCTTTCAAAGCCCAATTTGAAATTCAGGATAAAATATCACTGCAAGTAAGTACTTTGTCTCTATATTTCTCTGTTCTTTCTTCTCAATCCCCTCTTTTTTATGTGTGTTGTAATCTCCATGAAGTTATCAGTTTGACTATAAATATAACCACAACAATTTGAGACGCATAAATTAATTACAAGATGAGATACTGAGTTTTCTGCTCTTACCACTGTTTAGCAGGTAGCAGGTAATGTTTATAACAATGTTTATGTTTTTATGTTGAGAACCATTTAATTTCATTAACGTTGCCTGTGAATATCTTTTGCCTCATTTCCTCCAGTAACATAAACTATATTTTAAATTGGAAAATAAGCAAGTAAAAAAAAAAAAAAAAAAAAACCTCTTCTGAAAGGAGCATTGTTTCCCAGCAAACAAACCAACCTCTTCCATATGGGCTAGAATTTCTCTGGAATACATAGGTAGATTTGCTGAAGGACTTAGAAATCTAGAGAGGAGAATTAGCTAAAACTAGGACTCTGGTAGACCCCTTTCAAAAATGCCATGAAATCATGTTGAAAATGTAGAAAAAAAAAGAAAAGAAAAGAAAAGAACTCTGTAGCAAAAGGAAATGGAAACATTAAAATATTTCAGTTGCTATTACCTTTGGTTATATTATTAAATTGAACTACAGCTATGCCTGTTGGAGACTTTTCTGGACTCTAGAATTCTAGACCTGTGATGCTGATCTAGCTACATGTGGTTACACAGTGCACAGGTAATCAGGAGGCAATCTAGAAATCCAGAAGGAGCCAAAATGTCCTTTTCCCCTGGGGCTCCTGACACCCCACCCCCCAGTCCTCTCCTCTTTATGTGGTAGCTGTAAATCCTGAGGCTGTGCTGTTGGGGGCAGGGGTGTTGATTGGGTCCTACTAACTTTCCCAGCAGTCATTTCAGGGAAGAGATGGCTGCTTCCATGTACTGTCTGGTTGATGTCTGGGCAAGAATGACCCCAGGAGTGATCTGTGCTTCCTCCACATCTCAGGTCCCCGCACTTCACAACAAAGCCATCTCCCCTGCCAATGCCTTCTATGGACCCTGGAAGAAAGACAATGGGTGAAACCCACTTGTGTGGAAAAGGAGTGTTGCATTCTTCCATCTAACTTCCCCTAGACTTAGGTTCTGCCTGCCTTGTCCCCTAAGAAACATGATTCCCATTCATCCCCCACTGCCATAGCTGAGTGCTCCCAGAACCGGTCTTGTTACCACTTAGCCCTTCAGTTAAAGATTATTATCTGCAGACCATCTGTTATTTTCACTTAGCAGAGTGTATTATTTCAGATCTATAGATGTCCTTTAAATTTCCCTTACATGTCGTGGAGCCGCTCGATGTAGTCCAAGGGTAAATTCCTGTTGTTCACAACAGGAGTCGTCGTCCCACTTTTGAAAGCTTAGCGGCAGTGGTATAATCTTGGATGCCCACAGACCTGCCCTTGGGGGAGGGGAAGGGTGATGTGGGAACTGTGAAAAATGAAACAAAATGAGAGTCTGGTCTTTGCCATCTGGGTTGGTTGTTGCTTTTAAAGGAATTGTTCGCTTTGTGATTTACTTGTGTTTAAAGATTTGTGCTTTACTTTATGAGGACTGCAAACCCTAACCCCAGGGCCATGGAGGAGGTGGGGTGGGGCTGTTTATGACCTCTTAGGAACCAAGCCACACAGCAGGAGGTGAGCAGCAAACAAGGGAAGCCTCATCTGCATTTACAGCTGCTCCCCTTGGCTCACATCACCGCCTGAGCTCCGCCTCCTGCCAGAGGGCATTAGATTCTCATAGGAGCAGGAACCCTCCTATAAAGTGTACATGTGCAGGATCCAGGTTGTGTGCTCCTATGGGAATCTAATGCCTAGCAATCTGAGGTGGGGATGCACCATGCTTGAGTCATCCTGAAACTATCATCTCTTCCATCTTGGTTCATGGAAAAATTATCTTCCGTGAAATCTGTTCCTGGTGTCAGAAAGGTTGGGGATCACTGTATGGGGCACAGAGCTGCCCTTTATAGGTACCGCCTACCCATCAGCTATGGCAATCTCATTGCTCCTCCCTTACAAAGGAGAGCCATGAGCCAGGAAAATGCGAGTTTTCCAGCTTGTCATGCTCCTCCTTGACCAATTAAGAAGATCCTCAGTAGATTTTTGCTTTCTTTCACTGGCCTGCTATCTACCTTCAAAATAAGAATGGACCTCCTATCTTCTTTTTCCCCCAGTGGAAATTATATTGCTGAATTTCAAAAGCCATCAGGTCATCACTACAATCTTGGGCAGCTGTCCTTTACTGGAAAAGAAAAATGCTGTTTGCATTGAGTAGCTCTTTTATAAGCCTATGTTGTTCTGGACAAATCTGAACTGCTATGTCCTGTGGTACTAGAAGATGAGGAAGAAGAAGGTGATGATGACATCTAATAAGCATTGACTGCTATCCTTTGCCTGGTGTGATACTAAATATTTCATAACACTTACCACATTAAATCTTCTCTAACTTAACTGTCATACAGGTGATATAAGCAACCTTGTTCACAAAGATTCAAGAATGTTCCTATCGGCTCACATTCAGTATTCTTTTTGTTTGTTGTCATTGTTTCTTTCACTCTGCTGTTAGCTCCCACGGCTGCGGATTGTCCAGGTTCCTTTCTGTATTACTTTAATTCTTGGCTAGCATATCTAGCAGAATCACAGGAGCCTAGAATAGGGAGCAGGCTAGGGCAGGAGTGGAGTAGAAGGCGAGATAGGGACTTTAGCAGCGAGTTTTTGCTACATGTGTTAGAAATGGATTTCAGTTCCCTCTGCTCTGTGTTAACTGCATGTACAGCGTGACATCACCCCATGCCATCCTTTTCTGGACTTTGATTTCTGCAGGGTCATGGGGATAATTAAAATTTACTGGCTATGCCGTGGACATTCTTGGGAGACCACAGCACATCCACAAGAAATGTGTTTTCTTTGTTTGTATTGAACTAGGTTTTGACTGGGAGCAAATAAGACACTTAGAATGAAGTCTTTCAAATTACCAGAAAGGAGAGAGTATCAGATATTTTGCTGTCATAAAACATATTTTAAGTAAAATGTACCATGACATCTGCTATTATAAACATTTTATTAAGGCCGGGCGCAGTGGCTCATGCCTGTAATCTTAGCACTCTGGAAGGCCAAGGGGGATGGATTGCCTGAGTTCACGGGTTGGAGACCAACCTGAGCAAGAGCGAGACCCTGTTTCTAAAAATAGCCAGGCACTGTGGCGTATACCTGTAGTTCCAGCTACTCGGAAGGCTGAGGCAAGAGAATCGCTTGAGCCCAAGAGTTTGAGGCTGCTGTGAGCTATGATGATACCACAGCACTCTACTAAGGGTGACAAAGTGAGACTCTATCTCAATAAATAATCAATAAAAATAAACATTTTATTAATATATGACAAATAGTGATTAGCTGATTCATAAATGATTGTTTGGAACAAAAGGCATAGTAAATAATCAATGAACAAATGAATAAAGAAATAAGTATATAGGCTCGGCACCTGTGGCTCAGTCGGCTGGGGCGCCAGCCACGTACACCTAGGGTGGTGGGTTCGAATCCCCAGCCTGGGCCTGCCAAACAACAATGATGGCTGCAACCAAAAAATGGCCGGACGTTGTGGCGGGCGCCTGTGGTCCCAGCTGCTTGGGAGGCAGAGGCAGGAGACTCACTTGAGCCCAGGAGTTGGAGGTTGCTATGAGCTGTGATGCCATGGCACTCTACCCAGGGGGATAGCTTGAGGCTCCATCTCAAAAAAAAAGAAATAAGTATATAAACTTTGGAAGCAAGTCATTGGGGGTTTATTAATACTCTTCCTTGTTTTTGTCTTGTTCCTAATCTGGGACATCTGTGAACATTTTTAGGCTAATTTCCCCCTTTAGTATTAATATATCATCAATTCAACTATTATTTATTGAATATTTCATCAGGCATCACTAAGAGAAATGTTTGTGTTACATACAGACATGAACATATCTATCCATGGTGATACTTTGTTTTGTGTTCATATTTTAAAATAAATCAGAGATGGTCCATGATCATTATTTTGTTTTATTTTATTTTTTATTTTTAATTGAGACGGTCTCACTTTGCCACCCTTGGTATAGTGCCATACAGTCATAGCTCACAGCAACCTCCAACTCTTGGGCTCAAGCAATTCTCTTGCCTCAGCCTCCCTAGTAGCTGGGACTATAGGCACCCACCCCACCACCTGTCTAATTTTTTGTTTGTTTGTTTGTTTGTTTAGGAGACCTGGGCCTGGTTCGAACCCACCAGCCCAGAGCATTTGGCCAGCACCCTAACCACTGAGCTATGGGCACCCATGCAGTCCATGATCATTTTTAAGAATAAATATGTTACTACAGAGTAACAATATACTTTGCCAATGCCATCCAATGAGAGAGAAAAGTTGAATTCAGAAATACCATCCTCTCACAAGTTTAGATTCATAGAAATTTGAAGCTAGAATGGGCTTTGGATCATCTTATCCAATTCCTTTTACTGGAAAGGAAACTGAAGCTGGTATAGCAAATGACTTCCACCACATCACTAATTAGCTTCAGAACTAGGACAGGAATTCAAGCTTCTGGCCTCCAAATTCAATGCTTTTTTGTTTACTTTTTATTTCTTATGTTTAAAAACATTATTTTTTTATAACGATAAGAAAATAATGAAGTATGATTCCATCATCATACATTTTGCCTTCTAAATATTTTTATATGTTGTTCTTTTGCCTTTTAAATATTTTGAATAAAAATATCTCAAACATACGAGAAATAATATAATAGCGCTCTGCAAACCTGCCATCAAGAATATATGTTCTTTTGCCATCCTTAGTTCAAACAGCTTGTAAAAGAAAATGAAGCTCATTACAAATGCAGCTAAACGCCACCTTTTTCTCTTCCTCCTTCTTTTGCAGATAATTATTATGCTAAAGTTGCTGCATATCATTCCTATGTATACTTTGGTGTTCTAGTATTTTTACTCTGTGTGTGTGTGTGTGCATGTGTGTTAGATACAGACATGAATATATCTGCATTTATTTGTGATAATATTATTGTTTTGTGTTGAAATTTCAAAGACATATATAAAGCATTGTCCACCCTCTTTTGCAACTTTTTTCACTCAACATTGTGTTAGAGTTGTACACTGGTTGATGCTTGGGTGTCTAGTCCATTGATTGCAATTGTAGGATAGTACATTGTAGTGTGTCGCATAAATAACCCGAGGTTGATTTATCTATTTTCCTACTGAGGGAAATTTGGATCTGTCTCTGAAGTTTTGCAATTACAACCATGCTTAGTGATCCTCATTACAGATTTTTTAAACATGTGCTGGAATTTCTTGAGGGGAGTTACCTGGAAGTTGAATTGTTGGGTCGCAGGGAATGTGCACCTCTTTACCGTCAATAAATGTTGTCAAATTGCTCTAAAAACCATTCTGATTTACTTGACTACCAATCAGGTTGGAGAGTAGTTCTTATCTCCAGGTGCAGAAAATTACCAAAAGCCCAAGTCCTAGTTTTAGACCAATTAAGTCAAAATATCTGGGGAAGGAACCCAAAAATGATTTTATTTTGAGACCAAGTCTCATTCTGTTAGCCTGCATATAGTGCTGTGATGTTATAGCTCACGGCAACCTCAAACTCTTGGGCTCAAACAATGCTCTTGCCTCAGTTTCTCTATTTTTAGTAGATACTAGGTCTCATTTCTTTTTTTTTTTTTTTTTTTGCAGTTTTTGGCTGGGCCTGGGTTTGAACCCACCTCTGGTCTATGGGGCCAGTGCTCTATTCCTTGAGCCACAGGTGCCACCCTTGGCCTGATTTTTTTTTTTTATCATTTTTGTATGAATAAGCAATGGCCCCAGTATAATTTGTTAACTAGCCTGTCTTATTTCCAACCATATTTAACAATCTTATTAGTTTTAAAAGTTGGTAGATCATTTTAGATGTTCTAAATAAATAATTACGTATCAAATAATGGCAATTCTGCTCATTCTTTTGTAATGTATTTTTATTACTTCTTTTTCCCTTCTTGTGATTATGATTAGGTCCTCTTGCCCAATGTCGAATAGAAGCTTTGATTAACAGACATGCTGTCTTGTTCCAGATTTTATATGAACAAGTCCTTTCACCAAGTATGGTTTTTTTGGAGTTTTCATGTAAAATTTTTATCAGGTTCATGTAACTTCCTTCTATTCCTTGTTTTTCCCAAGGCATTATCAAGAAAGTATTTTGGACCCTGTTTCTACTAAAAATGAAAAAAACTAGCCAGGCAGGTGCCTGTAGTCCCAGCTATTCAGAAGGCTGAGGGGAAGAGGATCACTTGAACCCAAGAGTTTGAGATTGCTGTCAGCTGTGACGCCATAGCACTCAACCCCAGAACAACTAACTGAATGATATTCTGTCTCAAAAATTAAAAAAAAAAGAAAAGAAAATGTTTGTTTCCAATTATATCAAATATTTTCTGCATTAAGATGAATTTATGCCTTTTTTCTCTTTTAATGTGTTAATTGATTAATTATATTCATACATTTTCTAAAATTAAATCATTCTTCTATTCTGGGATAGATCCAGATACATCTATCTGGGGATATATCCTACTTGATCACAACTTATCATTCAGACCACTAATGTCTTCAACTATGTCTGAACAGCCATTTCTCCTATTCATTAAGTTTTTCATTCAGTTGCTATAGGTTTTATTTCTAGATGGTTTATCTACTTGTTTTTTAAGGCTGTATTTTTCTTTCTATGCAGTATATATTCCCTTTAGACTTAATGATTTAAAATTTATGTTAAATAACCTCTTATTTTGTTTATTTATCTATCCAAAGTTCTTAGGATCCAATGATATGATTCTTGTCATGGTAGATTGTTTTTGCATGTGGTTGAAATTTGAGATGAGGAGTTTATCTTCAGTGGAAATACTGAAAAATACAGTATTATATTACATAGTATTATTTTAATAATAGTAATGTTAAAATACAATATTTTAGTAATATTAATAATATGTAGTAATACTTTACAGTATTATATTACGTAGTATTAAAATACTATGTAAAAATACATAGCCAGCCCTTTAGAGACATTTTAGCATTTGGTTTTGATTCCTGTCCTAGGTGAATCCTTAGGTTACTCTCTCTCTCATTTTTTTTTTTTTTTTTGAGACAGAGTCTCACTTTGTCACCCTGGGTAGAGTGCTGTGGTGCCCATCATAGCTCACAGCAACCTGAAACTCTTGGGCTCAAGGGATCCTCTTGCCTCAGCTTCCCAAGTAGCTGGGACTACAGGTGCCCACCATAACACCCAGCTAGTTTTTCTATTTTTAGTAGAGATGGGGTCTCCCTCTTGCATAGGCTGGTCTCAGAAATCCTGAGCTCAAGCAATCCACCCACCTTGGCCTCCCAGAGTGCTAGGATTACAGACATAGGTGTGAGTCTGGCCCTGGTCCTTAGGCTGGCTAACTTCTTGATTCAGGTATTCCTGGGCCACCCACATAATGCAGATTGTAAACTATCTTTTCCCTTCACTTGGCATGTAGAGAGAGACAGACGTCAGTATTGTGTCTATTTGCTGGGACACTTTCCCTAGTCCCCTACCTCTATATAAGAATCTCAACCTAAGGTCCTAGGGTTCTGAGACCTGTACGTCCTTCTTCTGCAGATCAGCACCTTTCTCTGTCCCAATCCACACTGCTTTCAGGTCTCTGCATCTTCCACTTAGGTCTCTCCTGGTCACACTCGTTGACTCTCTTTTTGTAAGCTCGGTAATTCATTTGAAAGAATTTTTTTTAGTTTTTATTTCTAAGTGTTGGGAGTGAGAAAGCTTTCAGGTTTTCTCAGTAAAAAAAAAAAAAATGCAGGATGAGAAGTTCTACTTTGACCTTTATGACATTAGAAAAAATCTAAGAATTTTAGAAATCATATTGTTCCTGCAAAGCTTTCTTGCTAGCATCTATCTGACTACCCAAAAAGCAGCTTGAAAAGTATTAAACTAATGTAACCTTGAATGTGAAATCATAGAACTTCTGAGAAGTTGAATTCTTTTGAACTTCTGGAATAAACTCAACCACAGCCTGGTGTGCTGAAAAAGATGGTGTGGGGGTGGGAAGGGGCTTTATCTTACCTTGAGAAAATGTTCAGAGAGTGAACTATAGAAGAACGAATAATACCTTCTGGAATGGTGCAGATGTCTTTTGCTTTTCCTTACTGAAAGACTAGAAGGACATATTTTTTTTTAAAGGTTATAATAAAAATCCCAAAGCTTTTTCTCATCCTAGAATTCTATGATTTTTCTACTGACTTGAGACACTTTCCTGACAAATCTTCTTATAACCTATGTACAGCTTTGCAACCAAATCTTATGTATCAAAGCAGTCCAATCTTCTCAAAACACACTTTAGTTATTCCTACCATTCATAGTAGTGCTTAGCAGGTTCATAGATATGACAGGGATAGTTCAACTTTTTTTTCTGCTGTTATAATATTTCTCGGATCTGACTACCCACATGATTTTTATGACATTCCAAAGAATGCATTAGCAAATAAAATAAATTGTCAATTAAAAAAGAACATTAATGGCTTGGCCCCTATAGCTCAAGCACTATGGCACTAGCCACATACACCGGAGCTGGTGGGTTCAAATTCAGCCTGGGCCTGCCAAACGACAATGACAACTACAACCCCCAAAATAGCCAGGTGTTGTGGCAGGCACCTATAGTGCCCACTACTTGGGAGGCTGAGGCAAGAGAATCGCTTAAGCCCAAGAGTTTGAGGTTGCTGTGAACTATGATGCCATGGCACTCTACCCAGGGTGACAGCTTGAGGCTCTGTCTCAAAAAAAAACTTTAATTACTGAGTGTTGTCTAAACATAACACATTTCACAATACTGTATAGGCTGTTGGAAGCTTTTCTTACTTGTATGCTATAATTTTGAGATATTTTGCCCTAAAATTCTCTTTGGAAGCAACAAGTTAGTAATAAGTCAACAGTAAAACACAGTTGAATTAGGAACAAAGGATTCATAAAAAAACAATAAGGCAAATATTCTTTTGATACTCGATACTCAAAGTTATTTCTGAACCCCCACCATATTATTTCAGATAAAATATCTAAAACAAATGATTACAAAAATAAATCCATCTCCTGGCTACATTTTTTCCTGTGTTTGGATTGAGGCGGAGTTCGTTGTCAGCTGCATGATGAGAGCCCAGACGCTGAATCCTTTTATTTTCTTAATTAAGAATCACCGTTTCAAGCCCTGGCCAGTGGTTTACAATGGCAATAATCCCTTCCACAACAGTTGTTACTCTAGATCCTAAGTGGTTTGCCAGAATGTTAACCTCAGCTTGACCCCCTCGTGGTTGCAGGAGGGGCGCACAAGGGTCAATAGTCATTTCTAGAACATTCTCAAGCCCAGGCTGCACCCTAGATTATATAACTCGCTTTAAAAATAATTATAATGCATCTGTCATCATCAATGACCGGAATCAGCTAACCTAATGAAAATGTTTAAATCCTTATCAGTTGGAATGAAAAGGGCTGGCTCCAGAAAGTGCTGACTTCAACATTTCTGGGAGGCTTTTGTTGGTCCCGTCTGCTGATGCACACACGGCCCATTGCTGGGCGGCTTGGCGCGCCGTGGAGAAGCATTCACCCATGTTAGGAGTGAAAGGGGCTTCCGGGCCTGTGCATGTGCGGTGGCACATTCCTCTGGTTCTCTAACAAAACTTTTAATTGGCATCTGTGACTAACGAGCATGAAGTCCCAAGAACAATGGAGCACAGGCTTCCCCCACCCATCAAGGCCAGCTCCAAGTTCAGAGTTTATCAAGCTTGAAGCCGGAGGAGGCAGGGCCAAAGGCTCAAGATAAACAATAACTAATAGTTTCATTATCTACCTTCAGAAACTGGCGTTCATAATTCTTAGCTAAATTACACTGCTGTTAGATAGTGTGATTACCTAAGCTATCAGATTCAAGGCCCTCACTGGCCCTGGCTGGTAAAAAGCCACATACTTCTTTTCAAGAGCATCTGAATTAACCCTACTTTAGCTAAAGTTTAGTCTGAGTAAATTCCCCCTCCCTGCCTCTTGTCACGAAGAAATTTTCCCCCCTTTGTGGAAGGGAGCAATCCTCTTCCACCCAAGGTCAGGGATGAGGAAGTAAGTGCCGGAAGCAGACCATGCTGAGCTGGGGAGAAAGGCACTGAACTCCTCCTGTGTACAGAGAAGGCCAGTGTAGACAGTTGTGCCCTCAGATTTTTGTCATCTTTGTTTTTTAATTTATGCTTTCAATTATGTGCCTTGCCGCAGTGTAATAGAGGAATTAAGTGGATTAGAGCAGAATGGGAATGAAGAACTCATGGTCATTACCTATTATTTATTACATTCAGTCAAGGACATCAGATAAATGTAGTCATTAAAATCAGTAAATTGCTAGGGCCAAGAGGAGGAGTCACGCTCATTCCCTAAGATCTTAACTCTAATGTTTGAAAGGACACTTGTAGGTGTCATTTGGTCATTGGTACACCATAGACTTCACCCTTCCAAGTGGGATGAGTATGAATTCATATTGAATAAAAACACTTCAAATGTCTATGAAGTATATCATCATTTTTTATGCTAAAGCTAGGTAACCTAAAGGACTCTTTCCCACTCCCATTGTTGATGTTAACTTAAAGCAGCCTTCTCCCTGCTGTATGATTCTATTATCTCTTGCCCTAGGGAGCTGTCTCCTGTCATTTAGACTTATCAATTTCATTTATGTTATACCTTCCTTTTACCCACCAGTGGGCACTTGATTTGAATTCCTTTTCTCCCATCCAAATGGGTCATCCAGGTCTTATTTTTTCATGTAGCTTGTTTCTTCCTTTCCCCTTTTGGTCCCATTCCATTGGCTCATTATTGCTTTGGTTAACATTCATGATAGGAGGAGCCTGTGGGTAAGGTGCCAACCCCATATACAGAGGGTGGCAGGTTCAAATCCGGCCCCAGCCAAACAGCAGCAAAAAAATAGCTGTGTATTGTGGCGGGTGCCTGTAGTCCCAGCTACTTTGGAGGCTGAGACAAGAGAATCACCTAAAGCCCAAGAGCAGGAGGTTGTTGTGAGCCGTGATGCCACAGCACTCTACTGAGGGTGACAAAGTGAGACTCTGTCTTTAAAAAAAAAAAAAAAAGATTCATGATCTTGGGTCTCATGTGTTTTTGCCCATATAATCGGTCCCCTTTTACCTGCACCCCCCCCCACCTTCTTCCTTTTTCTACTAAGATCTGCATCCTTGCCATCTGCACTGTTTTGGAACCTTGGTCACCTTTCTCTTCTACCATCTCTCACACAGTAGTGGTTTTATTCACATCCCTTCCTTCCTCTGTGTATAAGTTTTAACTCAGCCTTTCAATGAAAACTTCCTAGATCAGGGTTATAGGGCTATATGAGGTATTACTATTAATAACTTCAAAGGTACAATGTAACCTGAGTGGTGCTTATTTCCTATCTAAAAACATGTGTAATTGGCATGCATTAGCAAGGCTATGTTTCATTATCTTCCTGAAAGCAGATTATTGGTTGTTTTAAGGCAGTTATCAGGTTCATGTCCTATAGCATCTTTGTGAATCCATGAACCTTTCATTCGCCTAATAGATATTATGGAGTTAATGATGGTGGTGGTATCCAGCTCCCTATGTAAAAAGAACTTCCTGAGAATATATACCTGGAACATAGAGTTGACAGTACCATGGGGTTCCTGCATTATTCTTTAAAACCTGAAAAATTATAAAGAAATAAATATCTAGGAACGACCCCAAATGGACACGTCATCAGCTGCTCATGAAAATTGAAACTCTTTACCTACTAAGATTAATATTTCACACACTTAGTGAGTGGCATATAGGAAGTTCTCAATACTATTAAATTTACTGTCACTGGAATATGATTTCAGTACCATTTAATTCACCACCATCATCTTTTCCAGTAACTTTTCTGTAAAATCTCTAGCTTGTTTTATAGTTACCTCAAGATTCCAAAGGCCATTATAAATCTTTGCAGCAATTAGAAGAAGGAACTCTTT
This sequence comes from Galagoides demidoff, assembly GCA_963574575.1. Lineage (NCBI taxonomy): Eukaryota > Metazoa > Chordata > Mammalia > Primates > Galagidae > Galagoides > Galagoides demidoff. Next base: position 40,478 of record CAUYQV010194681.1, on the reverse strand, counting down.
GAATTGATATTCTTTCATCTGAGAGAAAAGCCTCTACTTTCCATAGTATACCTAAAAGATAAAAAGTTAAAAATTGGCTCAGCGCCCGTGCACAGTGGTTACGGTGCCAGCCACATACACCAACGGAGGTTGGCAGGTTCAAACGTGGCCTGGGCCAGCTAAAAGAACAATGACAACTGCAACAAAAAATAGCCAGGCAGCCAGGCAGCCAGGCATTGTGGTGGGTGCCTGTAGTCCCTGCTACTTGGGAGGCTGAGGCAAGAAAATCGCTTAAGCCCAAAAGTTTGAGATTGCTGTGAGCTGTGATGCCACAGCACTCTACCGAGGGCAACATAGTGAAACTCTATCTCTAAAAAAAAAAAAAAAAAAAAAAAAGCTGCAGTTTAACAAGACTGGTTGAGATGATGATAACAGTTCTTCCTCATGGAGAAATAAGAATACCTATCTTTAGATGACTACATGAATGATGTACTTAATACAAGCAATAATTACAGTTCAGTGTTCTTGAATATTGAAATGTAATAGTGCAACATAGGGAATCACCTTCCTTATATTTTATTAAAAATAGGATTAACATACTGAGATCCAAAGTGGATTTGAACACTATTTTAAGTTCTATGGACTTGGGGATTTTATATTTATTAGTAATAGTTCCCTTGTTCTTTGATTACTTGGTCTTTTGTTTTGTTTTGAGGTATTTTCTCAAGGTACTTTTAAACTTTGGAACCTTAAAGCAAAGGTGTTCTAATTCGACCTCGGAGTTTCATCTCTTTCACCAGCAACATTTACCAACTCTGTGTTATTGAAAGGCCAAATGGAAGTGTGATGATGAAGATCTGAAAAAAATGTCAGAATGAACAGTGTAGAGAACATGTTTTCACAAAAATAACAATTCCAAGTCTTGTAATTTAATTTACATGGTTGAATGAACTCGCCTTTCTTGTACTTTGCAAATACAGTTCACCACATCTTGAACTGCAGCCCCTCGGAAAAGAGGCCAAGTCCCTGAGTTAGTGTTCCATAATTACACCCGCTCTATACCTTCATAGCCCATCACAGTTTTTTAATTAAAAATTAATGCTAAGCCTACAGGCCTCCAAACATGATAAAAGAAGGGTAATAATTGCTCTATATTTCTTTTAACTAAAAATGAAATTACTTAACCTAAAAAGAGCAATGAGACATATTTTAGGTGGGGGCATGTGGGTTGTCACAGAAAGAAATAGATCATGTTACTCAGAACCTGAGGAAATATACTTTGGGCATTTTCTCAGGGGAATTGAAAGTGGAAAAGAATGTTTTTAGCTTGCTTTAAAAAAACATATTATTAAGACCAGTACAGTGGCTGTCACCTGCAGTTGGGAGGCCGAGGTGAGGGCATCACTTGAGTTTGGTAGTTCCAATTCAACCTGGGCAACACAGTGAGATCCCTGTCTAGAAAAAATAAATTTTAAAAGTATTAGAATTTGACTCAGTTCCAGATTCTAATACTTAGAACCACAAGCACCAGTCACATACATCAAGGGTGGTGGGTTCAAACCCAGCCCAAGCCAGCTAAACAACTGCAACAAAAAAATAGCTGGGTCTTGTGGTAGGTGCCGGTGGTCCCAGCTACTTGGGAGGCTGAGGCAAGAGAATTGCTTAAGCCCAAGAGTTTGTGGTTGCTGTGAGCTGTGACGTCATGACACTCTACTAAGGGCAACATAGTGAGACTCCATCTCAAAAAAAAAATAAAAATAAAAAGTATTAGAATCTAACCCTCTGTGTGAGTGGGCATAACTATAATAAACAATATCCACATCTCAGTGGCTTCTCACTATAAAAAGGTGTAGTTATTGCTCAGCATTGTTCAGTGGTATGCAGATGAGTATAACCTGAGGCTCTCTGCTCCACACACTCATTCAGGGACCCAAGCTACTTACAATGTGTGTCTTTGCTATTTCTTTTGTTATTTTTTTTGGAAGAGATTGGCTTTCTAGGACCCCCTGCTTTCTCTGCATTCAGCCCACCAATGGAAGGAAATCATGGAGGACTGCCTGGGAGGCCTTCTGGGGCTAGACCTGAAGCATGTCACTTCCGCCTGCATGCTATTGGCTGGAACTCAGTCTGTGGTCCCCATCTAACCAAGGCAGCCTGGGAAATGCAACCTGGCTGGCCGAAAGAGGAGAGGGAAATACCATCTGATAAATTGTCTTTGCAAATATCAGCTATGTTATACAATATACTTAGAGGTGCCAGAATTTATAGGACGAATATGGTTAGATCCCCAGAGCATCTGAAGATGTGTACATTCTTTTTCCCTACATGGAATAGATCCATATTGCTATTTTGTAAATAATTCCTGTGCTCCCTTTTATCTCCCTACAGGGGGGTCTTCACCTTTGTTTCTTCCTATTCACATGCCTGAAGCTCATACTTTAAGACTAGGGTGACCAGATTTTTACGTTTGTAAAGCAGGACAACATGGGGGGGCAGGGCAGGGGACGGGGTGGTGCGGGACAGGGCCTGACAACAATGCAAACTTTGATAAGCAGTTCTCAATAATCACTTCTCAACAATTATTTGTTATTATTACATTTTAACATTATAAAATTAACAAAAATAATATAAAACTCATATTCTGGTGAAATAGCCACATGGCAGCCAAAAACCATATATTCCGTTCCTGTTCTCCCTTCTGTTCCTGCATTCTTTACAAAAATCGGGACTTTTTTAAAATGCCGCAGGACGCAGGACAAATTGTTAAAAAGCAGGACTGTCCCACCAAAAGTGGGATGTCTGGTCACCCTACCTAAGACACCACTTTATTTGCAACTTCAGTTTTCTGAATTGTTAAAAAGTAGATATGCTATATTCAGAAACCTCTATTTCTAAAGAGGTAGAGGAATAGAATGAAAGATACTTCTTAAATTCTATTTTTAGTACAGATGGGGTCTCACTCTTGCTCAGGTTGGTTTATCTTCACTGCTATTGGTGGGATCCATGGTTCTCCCTGCAGCCCTGTGTGGTGGTGACTGAATCCTGAAGAGGCCTGGTAACTGCAGTAGGTATGTCATCACCTGCTCAAAGCCAGATGCTGGCCTTGCAGCTGGGTATTCCCAGGCTCTCAGGAGAGTATCCTTCCGGCAGTGATTCAGAGCAAAGAATAACACTTGGTGAACAGCATTTTCTCTTGCTGCACCAATCCTCTCTTTGTAAGGTCACATAACATTTGAGCAAACCTGCTATTCTTGAGATGTCTAGCACCACAAAGGTGGGCCGAGAGCCAAAACTTTGTGCCCAGGCTTTGTTAAAAATTGTTCCTTGTTTAAACATGTTTAAAAAAAAAAAAGAGAGTCAAATCATGTTATTATGTAAAGTATTATATGCCATTTATAATTCTCTCATGGTGTGTCAAGCCTCAACTTGACAACAGTAAAGACAGCATAGTCCCAGCATAGACAGTAAAGACCTTTATTTGGAAGGTTTCAACATCACAAATGTCCCATTCACCCTAAAGACTACGGAGCATTAAGACTTAGCTGTTGATTCCTTTGTTAAACTGATGTCATGACATCTTGCTAAAAACACTCCTTTTCTATGCCCGGCGTTTAAAAACAGGGGTTTAAGTAGGCAAGTCAGTTCATACTTAGTTCTCTCAAATGCACAAATGAATTTGGGGGGCACTTCTTTTTAATTACAAAGGATGTTTATTTGACTTTAAATAACATATTTTAAAATATGAAAATTTTATATTTTTTTCCTTTTTTTTCTTTTTTCTTTTCTTTATTTCTTATAGCATAACTGTGTACATTAATTCAATCATGGGGTAAAGTGTGGTGTTTTCTTTTTTTTTTTTTTTTTTTTTTTTTTGAGACGGCGCCTCAAACTATCCCCCTGGGTAGAGTGCCATGGCATCACAGCTCATAGCAACCTCCAACTCCTGGGCTCAAGTGAGTCTCCTGCCTCTGCCTCCCAAGTAGCTGGGACCACAGGCGCCCCCACAACGCCGGGCTATTTTTGGTTGCAGCCATCATTGTTGTTTGGCGAGCGGGCTGGGGATTCAAACCTGCCACCTTAGGTGTATGTGGCCGGCGCCGAGCCCACATCTGCTATCTAAACACATTAGTTTGATGGGTCTGATTCCATACACAAGTGGATAGGTTGCCCCACCCTCCGAGCACCCCGCCGTCCCAAGACGCGTGATGTGGAATTGTCGGGGAACAGCTTCTGTTGTGGCGGCTCCCTGAGAAATGCCTGGGTATGAGCAGAAAACTGGTGGTGGGATCCATGTGCTACAGTAACTGACGTCTGATGTTTCAGCATTTTAAGTTCAAAAGAAATCACTGCTCTATTTAAGAAATATTAACATCTTTTCAAATGCCTATCAATTCGTGAATGGATCAAAAAAATGTGGTATGTATACAGTGGAGTACTACTCAGCAAAAAAAAAAAAAAAAAAAAAAGATGGTGATCTGGCATCTTTCATAACAACCTAAACAGAATTGGAGACCATTCTCCTAAGTGAAGTACGGCAAGAACAGACACCACACATACTCAACACTAAATCAAACTAGTTGATCAACACTTTTTGTGCTCATAGGAAAGCAAAATTCAGTAAAATTCAAGCGGGTGGGAAGGGGGGAGAAGGGATGGGTAGGTTCCCACCTCATGCGTACATCACACAGGTACCTTGCACACTTGCTGGGTGACAGGCACAATTGAAACCTGGACTTAAAATATACAAAAGCAAGCTGTGTAACCAAAATGTGTGTAATATTCTGAAAATAGAAAAAATGAACACTTGAAATAGTGTTTAGAATTTAAGTTAAATGTTAATTATTATAATCAATATGAATATAAAATATTGAGACCAAATCAAAGTGAGGGTAATTTTGGATAGGTTTTCCTACATTGTACCAGTTGGCCTACAGATTTTGATATTTCTTCTTATCTCTACATTCTTTCAAAACATTTGAGAAACATATTTACTTTCAGGAGGTTAAATTCCTTTGCCTAGTAAGGATAAAAACAGCATCAACTTCACACTTTCTTGAAACACAGGAAATGAGGGCCCTCATAACGATTTGAGTATTGAATCTTGCATTTCATCTGCACGTTCATTAATCATTTGTTGAAGCTTTTAGTATCAGGCACTGTTCAAGGCGCTGGGTTATAAAGATAAATGCGATTCAATTCCTACTCTTGAGAAAACAGTCTAGTGGGGAAGCAGCTACGGCAGTTTGACGCAAGCGATAACAAAGTTATGCACTGGGAGTTAAAGAAGCTTTGAGCAAGGTGGTGACTAGTATTTGAATGATCTTGACAGATGAGCAGTGTAAACAAGAGAAAGGATAGGCAGTGGTGTTGTGGGGAGATGGAAGTGCAGGAGTCAGGCATGAGCGTGGTACGCGTCAGACACCGTAAGGATTTTGGTTATGCAGAAGTGAAAAGGGTACAAAAAGCATAGGGAAAAATTAAACACTTTAGAATAAGCAAAAGAGAGTACTGAATTATCGTTTCAATGATGATAACCTGAACCTGTAGAAACAGGCATCATTGTTTGGGCTATTTTACAATCCTATAGAGGCGGAAAAATGAAAGCAATGCAAATAGTCCTTGTCTATAGACATGCAAATCAATTCTGTCCCAGTGAAGGGACAAGCCTTCCTTTTCCTCAAGCCAATTTTGCATCCACCTGCAAATTTCCTTGAATATTTCTAATCTATCAATTTATTCTTTGCCTCCCTCCCCCAACACACACACACACTTTGGACTAGTAACATCTTGCACTATGTAGGCGATTACATTTAATTAGTGAATTATATTTTTGGACACACGTTCATTTTATATTTGTATAAGAATTGTGATTCTACTTCTTTTTTAAAGGAGAAGGTTTGGGTTAAATCAGGAAAGCTTTGTTTGCTTGCAGTGCTAAGGAGTTGAGGCTTTATTCTTTAGATATGAATGGCCAACAAGAAATTTCAGCTATGGGTCATGTTTGCAGTTTGGAGAGGTCCCTGGCTGCAGTGTGGAAGAAGAGTTAAGGAAGGGGGAGGCTGGAGCCGGAGCTGCCAGTTAGGAGGCAATGGCAACAGGTGAGGCTGAAGTGACCGGGGTCTGTGCCCAGCTGACAGCAGTGGCTATAGAGCACTGAGGTTCTATGGAGGGTAGAACTGACTGTGAGCACCAGATTCTTTAACAATCCATGTGGCTAATGTAACTGAAACAAGTTTAGCATTCTGAAGTATCAGGGGTTTACCTGCTGTAGGTCTGTTAGCAGGTTTCTGAAAACCCTTCGAGTCATGCGTAACCCAGAATCGTAACCTCCTCTGCTATTTTCTGCATAGAGCTGAAAAAGAGCTAGATAAGTAAAGGGAAAAGAAAATTTTAAATTCAATGTACTCAACACTAATATGAAATCAGATGAACAACTGCATTCCCACACAGAGGAAAACACAACTACATTCAATGGGGGAAGGTTGATGTGCTGTCACTAAATGGGCACAACGTAGGGGTACATGGCGCACCTCCTGGGTGAAGGGCTCAGCTACAACTTGGACTTTACCTAACAAACACGAACAATGTAACCTAATCATTTCTCTCTTCATATCAATCTGAAATTTTTAAAAAAGGAATTTTTATTTTTTTCTATTTTTTTTTTTATTAAACCATAGCTGTGTACATTAATGCAGTTGTGGGGTGCAATGTGCTGGTTTTATATACAATTTAGAATATTTTCACCAAACTGGTTAACATAGCCTTCATGGCATTTTCTTAGTTATTGTGTTAAGACATTTATACTCTAGTTCTAGAAAGATCCACATGTACTCTTGTAAGATGGACCATAGGTGTTGTCCCACCAATCACCCTCCTCCCACCCATCCTTCCCTCTCCCTTCCCCTCCCCTGCTTCCCCCCTCCCCATATTCTTGGGCTATAATTGGGTTATAGCTTTCATATGAAAGCTATAAACTAGTTTCATAGTAGGGCTGAATACACTGGATACTTTTTCTTCCATTCTTGAGATACTTTTCTGAGAAGACTATGTTCCAGCTCCATCTAAAAAAGGAATTTTTGAATTGAATATTTGCAATGTATCTTTCAAGAGTGTGTGCTGTGGAGTAACACTCTGTGGGTTTGAAGGGAGAAGGGAAGCAAAGTTATATTCTTGATTATTTGCTTGCTATTTTGAAGGCCTCCCAAGCAAGAATAGCTTGACAAGTAAGGAGAACCCATCCCCATTTCAACCCCTCGATAATTCGGTGCATCTGTGATGAATGGACAAGTGAGGAGCTTCCCATTTAGAGAATCTCGAAACAAATAAATGGGAAGAACCACCAGGAAATGAGTGGCTAGAAAGCACACATCTGGAAAAAGTCTAGATTCTCCAAATCTTAAAGATTTTTCTTTAATAAAAGCCTAAGTCATGCTAAAGAACAAAAATAGAGATGGGAGTGGGTGGGTGACGAAAGTAACAGGGTGGCTGTCTGGGTCACTGCACTCAGGACACTCGAAATGGCTCTGTTACCTCTGTATTTTGTACGAGGGCTGTCCCCGGAGAGGGCGATGAGGGCAGTGGCCACAGGTGCCAGCTGGAGAAAACCTGTTCCTGTGCTGCATGGTCACAAAACACAGAGACAAGGACGGCGAGGCCAGCGTTACTATGGGTGCAGAGGGTTATAACAACTCGGAGTCTGAAGGGGCATTTCTAACATGGCGTTACAAGTTCTAGCTTTTTTTTTTTTTTTTTTGAATTTTTTTTATTATTAAATGCTAGCTGTATACATTAATGCAAACATGGGGTACAGTGTACTGTTTTCATATACAATTTGAAATATTTTCATCAAACTGGTTAACATAGACTTTGTGTCATTTACTTAGTTACTGTGTTAAAACATTTATACTCTAGTTCTAGAAAAGTCCACTTTTACCCTTGTTAGACAGACCATATAGGTGATCTTTCCAGTCACCCTCCCACCACCCATCTGCCTTTCTCCCCTCCCCACTCCTACCCCCTCCTCATATTCTTAGGCTAGAATTAGGTTGTAGCTTTCATTTGAGATCTATAAATTAGTTTCATAATAGGGCTGTGTACATCGGATACTTTTTCTTCCATTCTTGTGATACTTTGCTAAGAAGAACATTTTCCAATTCCATCCATGTAAACATGAAGGAGGTAAAAAAATCATTAGAGAAATGCAAATCAAAACTACTTTGAGATATCACCTAACTCCAGTAAGATTAGCCCATATCACAAAATTTCTAGCTTTTCATGGCCCTTTTTCCTAGATCTAGAAGTTAGCAGAATATTGAATTAACATATTTTGTCATTCATTCATTTGTGCTTTCATTCATTCATTCAAAAAATGTTTATTGGATGACTCCTCTGTGCTAAGCACTGTACCAGGCAATGGGCGTGCAGGGGTACACTCTGTCCTCACGGAGCAGGTGAGTCTCACTTCCTTAAGACTCAGCTGCCTGGAAACCAACACAAGAAAGAACAACCCAAAGGCCAGGCAAAAGCAACAAATATTTATGTCCCCCCCTAAATAAATAAAAAAATAGGACGGCACTGTTGGCTTAAAGGAGTAAGGCACTGGCCCCATATAGCAGAGGTGGTGGGTTCAAACTGGGCCCCGGTCAAAAACTGCAAAAACAAAACAACAGTTCACAACTCCCTACTCTTAGTTTAATCGTTCCTTCCCCATTTGCAAAACAATTTATTGAAGGCAGGAAAACTATTAGAGACAAGCACAGCAGAGATGACTGACAATCAGAAGCTCCGTGTTTAAGGAGGCTGTAATCATGGAAAAATAACTTGAGAGGGTGTTTATATATTATTTGTGCAAATAACTAAAAGAAAACAAACTAGAATAGGAAATAACTGTAAGGAATTTGCCCAGTGGTTAAGACCATACTTGCCTCTGGAAGGTAAGCTGATGGGTGGTATTTTCTCTTCTTTACTCATTTTTTCTACTCTACAAATGTTTTGTATTCACTATGTATTCATTCTAAAGAATGAGTCAACACTACATAAGTGAACCAATTTGAGGAGGAGGCAGAGGAACACAAACTCTATAGCTCAGCAACACCCTTACACATACACACACACACACACACACACACACACACACACACAAACTCCACTGACTTCAGGGTGTAAGTTATCAGCCCTTTGGCACAGCCTATACTGATTTAAAGGTTAGCCATCTAAGCTGTGCTAGTCAACCTTATTCTAGCCTAAAACCAAAACAGGACCAAATGTGGTGATGCATTACATAGAAATGAACAGAGAAATAAGCTAGCAGCGACTCAGGAGCAAAGTGTGGTTTATATATACAGTAGAATTGCTCTAGCAAAGCGTGTGAGCATGGGTCTCTAGAGCGGAAGTGAGCTTGTGTGAAAGAAAAGGTAACGTAGAAATTGTCTCCCCTTTTTGCTATCCATGGGTCATTTATATTTGCAAAGCTGATAAGTGTTTAGTTCTTTGCTGCCCTCCCGAATGAGGAATACGTTTGTGAAAAGCAAAGACTTCTTACATACCAAACCTGAAGCAAACATCAAACAGCACCAAAGGTAAGTAATCTGTGGCAGCTGAACATTGCCCTTGAGGCCACACTGTGACATCCACACCCTCACCTGTCATACATTGTAATGAGAAGGCTGAGAGTGAGTTCGGAGGCTCTGGGATGCACCCGTCCTGGCTTGTCCTCCCTGGCTCTCTGAAACAGCTCTTGCAGTACCTGAAAAAGCTGCTGCACAGACAGCGAGTGCTCCCTGGCTTCCCGGAAATGTGGCCGCAGTAGGACATGCTGAATCAGGGAGCTGTCAATCAAGTCCACTGCAGGAAACGAATGAAGAATTAAGTCTGATTTTCTGATGAGAGCAAAAGTCTTCAAATAAAGCAAATGCCACTTAGTGTTTAATTAAGGTTGTCTTTTTATGTTAGTTTTTTTTTTTTGAGATAGAGTCTCACTTTGTTGCCCTCAGTAGAGTGCTGTTGCGTCACAGCTCACAGCAACCTCAAACTCCTGGGCTCAAGTGTTCTTCTTGCCTCAGCCTCCCAAGTAGCTGGGACCACAGGCACCTGCCCCTACGCTCCGCTAATTTTTCTTTTTAATAGAGATGGGATCTCCTGCTCAGGCTATTCTCAAACTCCTGAGCTCAAGCAATTCACCCACCTCGGCCTCCTAGAGTCATTGTGCTCAGCCCTAGCTATTTTCTGTAAAGGGAATTACATATGACCACTATTTGAACACCTATCTTTTGTGTATAATTCAGGCATTACTCATTACTACTCTGACAGTCAATTTTATTTTGGAAAAGTGCATCTGTTAGTAAAGCCTGGTGACCACATAATTGCCAGTACAATTTCTAGGATCTGTTTTATAGAATGAAGTGAGAAACTAAAAAAATTAGCCTTCTAAGGAACTTAGGAAACTATGGTGAAAGTTATAAAAATATTTTTATATTCTTTATTAAGTGGGTTAAGCAAATTTACCTTTCATGTTCAAATACAGTTTTTCCTGTTTGCAGACTAGCATCAGAAGGAATGTGGTGTGTGTTAAAATGCAATTGCTATAATTAAAAAAGCATTTCATCTCTTGAGGTAGAACCTAAAGAGTCTGATACTTCAGCAAGTCCGTAATATCACTTTTTTTGATATTTCTTGTATTAGTACTATTATCTAGAGATGGCACTTCATAAAACCAGAGTTGCTTACAAAAAATAATTGCTTATTTCTTATACTTTATTTTTTTTTTTTACCATCTTCTCCTAAAAATTTTACAAGGCAACAAATAGAAATAAGAATGCCATAGAGCTAACCCTATAGTTTCTTGCAGAAAGAGGTTGACAGACAAAATTAATAAACAGCCACTTGTACCATCTGAGAGGTGGGGATGTTGGAAGCACCCAGAGCTGCTGGCATTTACAATGCTTCAGCCTGTGAAATGATAAAACCCTGAGCTTCCCTCTGCTTCGTAAATCAACCTCACAGATAAGAAACCTAGAAACTATAATAAAATTTTTTATTTGTTCTCTGATATGCTTTTAAGGGGCGCATCTAAGGAACATAGGAGCATGCTTGGGGAATGTGACTTAAATAAAAATCTGGCTGCAGGTGGTGGAGCCTGTAAACTCTTTTATCGATAAAGCCTATCGCCTCGGCCTGGTATTCTGAACACAGGATGTTATTGTCTTCTGCTGAGAGTTCTATATTACAGCAAACCAGATAATAGCGGTGTCCATTAATCTCGCTGCAAGATTTATGAAGACTTATGCTGCGATGTGCTCCTGATCCTGCTACTTGGAGCTCTCGCTAAGCTTTATCTGTCTTTGGGACTTTACTGTTTTCAAATTTTTTGTGTCGATATCTTTTCTAGGTAAACTTTTTCAACCACTGATTTTGTGTGTTGTTAATATTTCCCACGAGTGTTATTTATATTCACTGTTTCAGATGCCAAGGGTAACAGTCAGTTAAAAAATATACATTTTCAAATCGCACTATTGTCCATACCCAGGCTTTATTGGTGGAGACTTATATGAACAATTGCTGCTAACTTTCCCTAAGGAGACATTCTCCAAGAAAAGAACATAATCGGGAGTAAATATTTAGTGAGTATATTTTGCCTTTTCTTTATTCCTAGGATAGTTAATAATGGTTATAAATGAGTTTATTTGTCTAGATCAATGACTTATTTATTTTCATTTTATTTATTTATTGATTTTTTTTTTGAGACAGAGTCTCACTATGTTGCCCTTGGTAGAGTGCTGTGGTATCACAGCTCACAGCAACCTCAAACTCTTGGGCTTAACTCTAGCTTCAACCTCCCAAGTAATTGGGACTACAGGTGCCTGCTACAACGTCTGGCTATTTTTTTTTTTTTGGTTGTTGTTGTCATTGTCACTGTTGTTTAGCAGGTACAGGCCAGGTTTGAACCTGCCAGTCCTGGTGTATGTGGCCGGCACCCTAACCACTGAGCCTGGGCGCTGAGCCTCAATCAGTAAATAAAACATTTTCTAAATCCAAAAAATTCCTTCTTCAGAGGAACCTGATACAGGAATACTGTATAGAAAATAGACATGCAGCCTTGTTCCTGTTGAAGACATGGTCTTTGAATCTTCCCAGCTGGCCTGACCTACATCTCCTGTTCTCACTTTTGTTAACCCTTTTGTGCCCTACCTCACACCATGTATGCTTTATAAAGCTTAATGTGAATATCACGGGTCTATATAACACTTTAGGCTTAAGGAAAAAAATTCAACCTTCAGTAGAAATGTCACATATATAACACAACTTCTTTTAGGTCTGAGATTATATACTTCAGAAATCATTTCACATGAAATGATTTTTTTTTAATGCAGCAAAGAAATTGAGAAAGATCAATAATGTTAGATGTGCTGAAGGCCTGATCTTTTTCATAGCTACAATGTATTTCTTTTTGGAGAATTTTCACAGGATAAATGTTCTTACTTTATTTTACTTTATTTTACTTAGATAATAGTAAGAGAAAAGAAAATCAAAGCATTCAATCAGATACAAATTTAATGCAAACAAGTAGTTCTCAGGGAATTATCAAGATTTTTTTCAAATCTATGGCCCATAGTTATTCATTTGAACCTACTTTCACATGTTCGGATATATTAATAAATCAGAGATACAACTTCAAAATGCAAAACTTATATAGTAGTAGGAATTTAAAATTTTTATATTTAAATCTACAAATATAGGTCCTAAACTACTCTTTTTTGTTATTTTATTTTGTATCAACATTGGTATCCTGAAAAGAAAACTAAAAATTTTTTTAGAAGCCAAGTGGAAAAAAATACAACCCCCCCCCAAAACAAATAAAAAAAAAACCTCATTCACAATTATTTTCTATGTTAGTTAGTAAAGAAGCTTCATGGGCGTTGAACATCTTTCCCCCAACACCTTCTTGGTCACAAATGGGCTACATGCACAGTCCAGCCTTCCCAAGTCTGTCAGTCATGTGCATGGGGGAAACTTTTGTTTTCTCTATGAATTTTGCATCACACCTCAGGGTCAAATCATTTCAAGTGTTCAAAAGAGCCTATACTTACGTTGGCAGAGAGTTTGCACCGAACGTAATTTGAAGGCTGTTCTATAAATGGAATTCTCAATACTGTTAAGAGCATCTGTAAAGAAAACATGAAATGCATGGGTGAAGGACCGTCTCCTTATATAAATAAATCCTGCATCCTGAAGGGAGTCCTAGAGACCATGTAGAGCTACTTTATGTTGGTGGTAAGGAGATTAAGTTCTAAAGCTCTCTTTATTTCTATCTGAGAACAAATAATAGATTTATAGTATTTCAGAGCCACAGGTAATCCTAGAGAACACTCTCCTCCAAGTCCAGCAAATGGAAGAGTCCACAGAAAAGTAGGGAGTTTTCCTCTGTCTAATTTTTTTTTTTTTTTGAGACAGAGCCTCAAGCTGTCCCCCTGGGTAGAGTGCTGTGGCATCACAGCTCACAGCAACCTCCAACTTCTGGGCTCAAGCGAATCTCCTGCCTCAGCCTCCCAAGTAGCTGGGATCACAGGCGCCCACCACAACGCCCGGCTATTTTTTTTTTTTTGGTTGCAGCTGTCATTGTTGTTTGGCAGGCCTGGGCTGGATTTGAACCCGCCACCTTAGGTATATGTGGCTAGTGTCTTAGCCACTTGAGCCACAGGTGCCAAGCCCCTCTGTCTAATTTTTATATAAAAAGGCAATGCCTTGTAAAACAAGATAAAAAACTATATGTAGAATATGAACTCAATTTTGTTAATTTTAGTTGTATGTGCTCCATATAAATTTAAACATTTATGAAAAAGACTGCAAAGCTATCCATCCACTCCTGCATTTAGCAAAGGTTTATTGAAGTCTTACTCTATGGCTCTGGCATGATTCCAGGGCCCTGAAGTATAGCAGTTAACTAAACAGATAAAGAACCTCACCTTTGTGGAGCTTACTTCTAGTGCCATCTGCGGTTAACATTGGACATCTCTGAGTGCTTGGGTTATTTGTGATTATGGATAGTTTCTTTCTACTTGTCAATATTACCCAAGTTTTCAAAGAGTGTAATTCTATTTTTATAATCAGAGAATAATTGTAAAGATACTTTTCTTGAGAGTTACTTACTACCAGCAGTAGAACAATGGCTAGTATTTCTGAGCACCTGCCTGGCACTGAGTGTCAATTTACCAGTTCCCCAGTGTGAAGAAGAGGAGGGAGTTTGGGAGCTAGCCATCCCTATTTCTATTCCTTCCTTTTTCCTTTGGGGAAATTAGTTTACTTTTTGATTTTCCACTCCTTCATCAGATACGTAGGGACTATAATACATTACTCATAGAGTATCTGCATAATGTAAATGAGAAAATATAGGTAATGTACTTACTAAATATTGTCTCTCTTACTTCCCTTGAGGAACCACAATTTTAAATCTGTTTCATTGATCCTCCACATTTAATTTTTGTTTAGTTCAAGACATATTCAACAATTTCCCAACAGCTTTTTGTTGTCTCACAACAAAACTTCTTTATTTTTTTTTCAAGGTAGAGTTTCACTCTCACCCTGGGTAGAGTGCTGTGGCTTTAAGCCTCTTGAGTAGCTAAGACTACTGGCACCTGCTATGATGCCGGCTAATTTTTCTGTTTTTTGTAGAGATGGGGTCTCACTCTTTTTCAGGCTGGTCTCGAACTCCTAAGGATTGCTCAAACAATCCACCTGCCTTGGCCTCCCAGAATGCTAGGATTACAGGCATTAGCCACTACACCTGGCCAATAGAATCAGTCTTTATATCTAGAAAAAATAAAACCTGCAGAGTAGATATCCCCATTTATTCATACTGGCTTTAATATCATTAAATAAAGCTTTATAAGATGTTACACTTTTATTGTTTAGTTTATTTTAGGCACTTAAAACGGCTCCTTTTACCTGATTACTGTAGAAAGCAGTAGTCCTCACAGTGTGGTTCCTGGATCAGCAGTACCCTGGGAACTTGTTAGAACTATGACTTGTAACAAAACTCCAACAAATTTCCAACTCTAGACTCTTTACTGGGCCCTTGAGGTAAAGCTGATGCAAGCTGAAGTTTGAAAACTGCTGGTATAAATGGAACTTATTGATTTTGGTTTTTATGATTAAGTTGACTATTGAAGGTCTTTGCAAGAGCAGGTGCAGTAGAGTCACAGGAGGTCAGAATCAAACTGCAGAGGATTGAGCAATGAATGTGAGATGAAGAGAAGACATAAAAAGAGACAACTTTTCAAGATCTTTAATCTGAAGGGAAGACAAGAGGGCCACAGCTAGAACAATATAGACAATCAAAACTTGTTTTCAAAGGGAGGAGAGAGTTCAGAGTCTATGTATGGGTCAGGGAGGGGAGCCAGGAAAAAGGAAGAGGTTGAAGACTCAGGCAGTGGGATCCATAAGGTGTTTGATGTAGTAAAGTTCCTCTCAGTGGGTGCATGTTCCTTTGGTCACTCAATGCCAATTTTTCTTTCTTCTAGTGAATCACCTCCCTCTACCCTAACTCCATATAATTCTAGTGGTGTTAATTCCAACTCTCCCATTTTCAGGGGGTCACGTAGCCCAGCCTTTCAGTGAGTGCATCACAGCACTCCTCAGAAATAGCACCATAATCAAAGTCAGGGAAGTGGTAGACCAATGAAAATGGGTTTAAGGATTCATTTATTGGGGAAGGAGACTTAATTGTTTTTTTGCTGGACTTGCCCTTGGAATAGGGGAAGATTAGTGCAATAGCCACTCTTATCAGCGTGTATGGCATGAGAATGAAACCAATGAGCAAAGGTGAGCAGAGATGAACTTGGCAATAGAGAGAAACCACTTCCCAGTGACAATGTCTGAGACCAGTGTGAGCGAATGTTGTCTTGGGTTATTTAATATAATTTGTTTTAATTGAAAAATAAAAATTATATATATTTCTTATGTACAACATGTTGTTTTGAAATATGAATACATTATGGAATGGATAAATCAAGCTAGATAAGATAACCTCATATATGTAGTACTTATCATTTTTTGTGGTGAGAATGCTTAAAAGCTACCCTCTTAGCAATTTTCAAAAATACAATACATTTTTATTACCATGCTATACGAGAGATGTCTTGATTGGGTTATTAATTATATAAGGTAATCAAGCCTCTTTAGGCTAAGTTTTCTATCACAAGCAACTGAAATATTGCTCAATGATACAATCCCCACAGTAGAGACACCAAACAGAAAAAAGTGCACAGGTGAAGGAAATAGATAGGGTCAGAAGTCCATGCTTTATTTCTTGAGAGGAAGAATAAAAGGATACAAGGGTGACTGTAAGGATATGGTCATGTTCAAAAGTTTCTGTTTTCTTCATAAAGTTTAGCAGTAGTACTCCACCTTTTTGGCACTAGGGACCAGTTTTATGGAAGACAATTTTTCGATGGGTTAAGGGGAGCTAGATTTGATAAGGTGGAGCTCAGGCAGTGATACCAGCGATGGAAAGCGGCTGTAAATACAGATGAAGCTTCATTTGCCTGTTCACCATTCACTTCCTGTTAGGTGGTCCAGTTTGTAACAGGCCATGGTTTGGTACTTATCTGTGGCTTGGGGGTTGGGGACTGCAAAAGTTGAGGACAAGTTCATCTACTTAGACTAAGGAGAAGTTTGTGGGGTAGAAAAAACTGAAGATTTGGCCAGCTCCAGTGGGAAGTGGAAAAAGAAACCGATCACAACCTTTGGAAAGAACTGCTAACCAACTTTGCATCTGTGATATTTCCTGTGTTGAACAAATGCCAACTGCAAAGAATTTAGACCCAGAATTCTCATTCTAAAGCAAGGTTTTGACATACAAGCAAGCAAACGTTGAGACCAAGACTTAATTTGTATTTATTATGCTAAGGGGAATAAGCCTCAAAGAAAATAAAACTGATGAACAAAACTCAGGCAGTTTGGAGTGAACATCTATGTACTGGGGAGTTTTATGACTTTTTCAGCCTTGGCTAAGCAGGCCCTAACAACACCAAACAGGAAAGTGCTCAGTGGATTTCCTTGATTCAAACATATGTGGCAGGCTAATTTGTGGCAATACTAATTTTTTCTTATTCATGATGCAGTGGGAGAATTTAAAGAATGGAAAGGCAATATTTCCTAGTCCATTCTGAGCGTGTTCTAAGGTCTAAGCTCTTTTTGCTCCTTTGGAAGATCTAACAGCTTCTTTGTGTTTAAGAGCCACCTTGGAAATCAACCCTACTTAAAAAAAAAAAAAAAAGAGAAAGAAAGAAAGAAAGAAACCCTACTTAGGCCTTCATAGGAAATGGGAGACAGGCCCATCAAAAAATTAATCTGGGGTTGTCCTGAGAGGAAAGGATGGTGCCTGGAAATGATGTTGGGAAAGCCTTTACCAGTGGCCCCCTAAGTGGACGGAATGACTGCAAGTCTTAGCCAGGGAGACCAGCCACAGGCTGGAACTTCTGGGTCCAGTCTTGACCTGGAGTCCCACGTCTTCAAGTAGGCCCCAAAACTAATAAGAAAGAGCATAACAAGTGGTGGCCATGATTGCACCTCAGATCAGGGCTTTGACCAGATGTTCAGGGTAATAATCCTGAGGATTTCTGTCTGTCTCTAAGGGGATGATGGCTCCTTCTCAAACTTAACTTAATCTGAATGTTACACCAAAGTACAGTGGCTTGATTTTGGTTTGGAAAAATGATGATTCTTCTCCTTGGTAGTGGGGTGAAGGATGCTGAGTGCCATGCATTGTGCTAAGCCACAGAGGGGCTGACCCAGGCCACAGCACAGGCCTCCCCCTGAGCATACACTGATCCAACATGATCCACCTCAGGTGAGTGACTAAAAATTGTCACCAAAACAAGGGATCTTGTTAAAAAAACATTAGATCTTTTTTCCTTCTTTTATCAGCAGGTGCAAACATTGTCAAAAAACCTATAATTTCCTCTGAATCTTTTGTTATGCACTATCCTTATTGTTTAAAAAAATGCTTAGTGTTCAGAGAAAACTCTAGTGTCATAAAATAGGAGGACTCAGAAGCACCTCTGCCTCTGCCCTGTGTCTGGAGAAGGAAAGCAAACTGACAGCAGGCATAATAGTGTGGAAATAATTAATGGAAATGTTATGCTCAGTCTTTCTCCCCCCATGGAAAGTGGCCAGTTTTTGTGCCCTGGTTCCTCCCAGATGCATCACATGGATACAGGGAGTCAGAAAACTAGGGACTCTGTGAGTTCCCAGATGCCACGCTTCATGGAGGCACCACTGCACAGCTGCTCCACCATCTGGCCCATCACACTGCTGTCACGTTATGCTCTGCAGCCTCATCTGACAAAGCTGTGCAGCATAACATGCCAAGCTGTGAGGCAGTGCCACGTGGCAGGTGCAATGAGGATCCCAGGTGATCCACTGCCAGACCTGCTTCCTCAAGGCTAGTGTTTGACATTTTTTTCTGATGTGGGAAAAGACATAAGAGAGGAAGAAATTAACAGATGTATCATGCCAAAATCTATACGCAAAGTAGTTTTATATACTTAAGGAAATAATAAAGTTACATGTGTTCTTGTGCATGAAAGCAATTTGACTGGGAAACAGCTCTTGCTTTCAAATGATCCATCTTTTTGCTTAGCCACATCATTATATTCATTTTCCACAGATACTAAGATGGGTTTGATGAGTCAGAAATAGCTATTGGAAACCAGTGGTCCTCAGAGTGTGGTCCCAGGTAAGCAGCTTCAGTATCACCTGAGGACTTGTTAGAAATGCTCATTCCTGGAGGGAGGATCAAGATGGTGGCTGAGTAATAGTTTCCTTGCAACTGGGCACAGTGAGACTGGGGAGAGAAGACTCCAGACATCTCTGGATGGTAGGATCTGCCCAGAAGCATCCTTTTGGAGACACAGGGAGTCATTGAGAGACTTCTCGACCCCATGTAGAGGACAAAAGCAGTGGAGAACTGGACTCATCAAAACCCTAGGCCAGAGGTACAGTAACTTAAGGAGCAAGAGGAAGTGAAAGGAAAATTAGGGCAAGGAAATAGGTAAAATAAAACACTCATGAGGAAGAATCAGCAGAAAAATACTGGCAACATGAAAAACCAGTCCAGAGCAACCCCCTCCCCCCCCGCCAAAGGACCATGAGGAAGTTATTGCAGAGGATTCCACCTATAAAGAAATGTCAGAAATGACAGAAAGGGAATTTAGAATACAGATGATGAAAATAATGAAGGAAATGATGGAAACAATGAAGAAACTGCTGATAAACTGGAAAATAACCAAAAGGAAATCCAAAAACAGAATCAAATAAGAGATAAACAATATGAAGAACATAGAAAGGATATAGCGGAACTGAAGGAACTGAAGCAGTCAATTAGGGAACTTAGAGATGCAATAGAAAGTATCAACAATAGATTAGACCATGCAGAAGAAAGAATCTCAGAGGTAGTGGACAAAGCTCTTGAGATAACGCAGATAGTTATAGAGGCAGAAAAGAAGAGAGAGAAAGCAGAATGTTCACTGACAGAATTATGGGAATTTATGAAGCATTCAAACATACAAGTTATAAGTATCCCAGAAAGGGAAGAAGAATGCCCCAGGGGAATGGAAGCCATACTAGAGAATATTATAAATGAAAATTTCCCAAATATTATCAAAGATTCTGACACACGTCTTTCAGAGGGATATTGGACCCCAAGTCACCTCAACTCTAATCGAGCTTCTCCAAGACACATTGTGATGAACCTATCCAAAGTCAAGACAAAAGAAAAGATTCTTTAAGCTGCCAGGAGTAAGCGCCAGTTCACCTACAGAGGCAAATCCATCAGGGTGGCTGCAGACTTCTCTAATGAAACTTTTCAAGCAAGAAGACAATGGTCATCTACCTTTAATCTACTTAAACAGAATAATTTCCAACCCAGAATTCTATATCCTGCTAAGCTAAGCTTTAAAATTGACAGAGAAATCAAATCATTTACTGATATACAAACATTGAGGAAATTCGCCACAACAAGACCAACTCTACAGGAAATACTTCAACCTGTTCTACACACTGACCATCACAATGTATCAACAGCAAAGTAAGAACTCAGAAGTTAAAGAACAGAACCTAACTACCACAATGATGCAAAAGATAAAACTAAGCAATGGATTCTCACAAAATAAGATGAATAGAACACTACCACACTTATCAATTATCTCAATAAATGTTAATGGCTTGAATTCCCCACTGAAGAGACATTCATTGGCTGATTGGATTAAAAAAACACAAGCCATCCATTTGCTGTTTGCAGGAAA
Organism: Galagoides demidoff; assembly: GCA_963574575.1. Classification (NCBI taxonomy): domain Eukaryota; kingdom Metazoa; phylum Chordata; class Mammalia; order Primates; family Galagidae; genus Galagoides; species Galagoides demidoff. Next base: position 20,199 of record CAUYQV010194681.1, on the reverse strand, counting down.
CACACCTAGCTTCAAAAGACAAATTAAAACTCCAAGTTAAGGGTTGGAAGACAATTTTTCAGGCAAATGGAATTCAGAAGAAAAGATGTGTGGCAATCTTATTTTCATATACATGATACATGTGGATTTAAAGCAACTGAAGTCAAAAAAGACAAAGATGGTCATTTTATATTGGTCAAGGGAAAAATACAACAAGAAGACACTTCAATTATAAATATACATCCAACTTACACGCTCCCAGATCCTTGAAACAGACATTACTCAGTCTGAGCAATATGATATCCTGTAACACCATAGTAACAGGGGACTTTAACATTTCTCTTACAGAGCTGGACAGATCCTCTAGACAGATATTAAACAAAGATAGAAAGGACTTAAATGAGACCCTAGAACAACTGTGCTTGATAGATGCATATAGAACACTCCATCCCAAAGATAAAGAATATACATTCTTCTCATTGCCCCATGGAACATTCTCCAAAATTGATCATATCCTAGGAGACAAAAAAAAAAACCTCAACAGAATCAAAAGAATTATAAATGTACCTTGTACCTTCTCAGACCACAAGGCACTAAAGGTGGAATTCAACTCCAACAAAAACGTTCAACCCCACACAAATTTCATGGAAATTAAACAACCTTCTGCTGAATGACAGTTGGGTGCAGGAAGAAATAAAAGAGGAAATCATGAACTTCCTTGAGCACAACAAAAAAGAAGACACAAGCTACCAAAACCTGTGGTATACTGCAAAAGCAGTTCTAAGAGGAAAATTTATCACTTTAGATGCCTACATTCAAAAAACAGAAAAAGAGCGCATCAACAAACTCACAAGTCATCTTATGGAATTGGAAAAAGAAGAACAGTTTAAGCCTAAACCCAGCAGAAGAAAATAAATATCCAAAGTTAAATCAGAGATCAATGAAATTGAAAACAAAAGAATCCAATGAAATTAAATTCAGAAAATTAATGAAACAAGGAGTTTGTTTTTTGAAAAAATAAATAAAATAGATAACCTCTGGCCAGACTAACTAGAAATAGAAAAGTAAAATCTCTAGTAACCTCAATCAGAAATGATAAAGGGGAAATAACAACTGATGCCACAGAGATACAATATATTGTCTCTGAACTACCAGAAACTCTATGCCCAGAAATTTGACAATGTAAAGGAAATGGATCATTATTTGGAATCATACTCTCTCTGTAGACTTAGCCAGGAAGAAATAGAGCTCCTAAACAGACCAATTTCAAGCACTGAGATTAAAGAAACAATAAAAAATCTTCCAACCAAAAAATGCCCTGATCCAGATGACTTCACACCAGAATTCTATCAAGCCTTCAAAGAAGAGCTTATTCTACACTGCAGAAATTATTCCAAAAAATTGAGGAGGAAGGAATCTTTCCCAACACGTTCTATGAAGCAAACATTATTACCCTGATACCAAAACCAGGAAAAGACCCAACTAAAAAGGAGAACTTCAGACCAATTTCACTAATGAATATGGATGCAAAAATTCTCAACAAAATCCTAGCCAATAGATTACAGCTTGTCATCAAAAAAGTCATACATCATGATCAAGTAGGTTTTATCCCAGGAATACAAGGCTGGTTTTGGTTTTATCCCAGGAATACAAGGCTGGTTTATGGACACAAGTCCATAAATGTTATTCACCATATTAACAGAAGCAAAAACAAAGACCATATGATCTTCTCAATAGATGCAGAAATAGCATTCCATAAAATCCAGCATCCTTTTCTAATTAGAACACTGAAGAGTATAGACATACGTGGCACATTTCTAAAACTGATCCAAGCTATCTATGACAAACCCACAGCTAATGTTTTACTGAATAGAGTAAAACTGAAAGCTTTTCCTTTTAGAACTGGAACCAGACAAGGTTTTCCTGTCAACATTACTATTCAACATAGTGCTGGAAGTTCTAGCCAATACAATTAGGCAAGGCAAGAAAATAAAGGCCATCCAAATGGGCGCAGAGGAGGTCAAACTCTCTTCTTTGCTGATGATATGATCTTACAGTTAGAGAACCCCAAAGACTCAATCACAGGACTCCTGGAAGTCATCAAAAAATACAGTAATGTCTCAGGATATAAAATCAATGTCCACAAGTCATTAAGGACACAACTCCCTTCACCATAGCTTCAAAGAAAATGAAATACTTAGGAATATACCTAACAAAGGAGGTGAAGGACCTCTATAAAGGAAATTATGAAACCATAAGAAAGGAAACAGCAGATGATATTAACATATAGAAGAATATACCATGCTCATGGATGGGAAGAATCAGCATTGTTAAAATGTCTATACTTCCCAAAGCAATCTACCAATTCAATGCCATCCCTATTAAAATACCAACATCATACTTTCAAGACTTGAAAACAACAACAAAAAAATAGCCTGGCATTGTGGTGGGCACCTGTAGTCCCAGCTACTTGGGAGGCTGAGGCAAGACAATTGCCTAAAACCAGGAGTTGGAGGTTGCTGTGAGCTGGAACATCACGGCACTCTACCAAGGGCCCTCTGTTTCTACAAAAAAAAAAAAAAATGCTCATCATCCCTGATTATTAGAGAAATGCGAATCAAAACCACCCTGAGGTACCATCTAACCCCAGCAAGAATGGCCCACATCACAAAATCTCACAACTGCAGCTGGTGTGGATGTGGAGAGAAAGGAACACTTTTACACTGTTGGTGGGACTGCAAACTTATGCAACCTTTTGGGAAGGAAGTATGGAGACCCCTCAAAGAACTCAAGCTAGACCTCCCATTTGATCCTGCAATTCCATTACTGGGCATCTACCCAGAAGGAAAAAAATCCTTTTATCATAAGGATGCTTACACTAGACTGTTTATTGCAGCTGAATTTACAATTACCAAAATGTGGAAACAACCTAAATGCCCACCAACTCAGGAATGGATTAACAAGCTATGGTATATGTATATCATAGAATACTATTCAGCCATTTTAAAAAATGGAGACTTTACATCCTTTGTATTAATCTGGATGGAAGTGGAAGACATTATTCTTAGTAAAGCATCACAAAAACAGGGAAGCATAACTCCTATGTATTCAGTTTTGATATGAGGCAAATCATATCAATTAATGACAATTAATGACAATCAATGACATGGTGGGAGTGGGGGAAGCGGAGAGCAGAGAGAGAGAGAAGGAGGGAGGGGTAGGGGAATAGAAGAGCATAGAGAGGAAAGGAGGGAGGGGGTTGGGATCTTGGTGTGTGATATACCTTTTGGGGGCAAGACACAATAGTAAGAGGGACTTTAACTAACAAATATCAGTGTAACCTGGTTTCTTGTACCCTCAGATTTAAAAAAAAAAAAAAGAAAAGAAATGCTTATTCCTGATTCTACCCCAGACATACTGAATCACAAACTTTCCAATATTTTAACAGACACTCCAGATCACTCTGAGCACATAAATTTGAGAGACACTGTTACTGAGAGACAATTGAGCTTTGAATGCATTACCTGCTGCTTTGTGTTAAACACATTAATGTGAGGGCCCAAATTTGGGAAACCCAAAGATAATTTGAATTCTTCATAATTTTGTTTAAAACAAATAGAACAATCTAGATTTTGGCAAGATAAAAAGGCCACAAAGAGATCCAGTCATAAAAATGTCACAGACCAGTTCTGGGCCTACTTGGGCATTCAGAGATATTGGGAGAAAGATGAAGTAGCTTTTCCAAACCTGTTTATCACATATTCATGTAGTGACAACCATGGGGCCTTTCTCCCAACTCTGGGTCTATGTAGTACTGTAAACCTACCCCTGGTGTTAAAATATCTGCAACGATATCATTTTAATAGTAAACCATGAACATAAATAAAAATAAGACAATTTTATGTATTTGAATAGTAATTTAAAATGTAATTACATTGATATTAAGTCTTTTGTTAAATTATTTTTGATGTTTTAAAGACAACAGATCAAATACTCTTTAAGACATGATGGATTTCTGTTAAGAAGAGAAGGAAAGTCACTTTAGCCACCTAATAATTTCCTTTTCAGCCAGAATTATGCCAAATGTTTACTCTCTTCTACAACTCAGACATCTGAAAATACAACAGCTGTGCCTAATTTTTTTATTTACAAACTGTGCTCAGAAACTTGACAATAATACTCACCTTGTTTATCTGGGTCCATTTCACAGATTTCCTAGAATGACAGATGACAAGAGGATCCTTGTAACTAGAAGCGAAGCTGGGGGTGGTGGTGCATGCCTGTAATCCCAGCTACTCAGGAGGCTGAGGTGGAAGGATTGCCTGAGCCCAGGACTTGAGTCCAGCTTGGGCAACGTAGCAAGACCTCATTTCAAAAAACAAAAAGAAAGAAAAAGAACCAATAATCTCTTAGGAGATTAAAAAGGAGGAACACAGGGGTAGAGACATCTGATACCAGCCATACTTCTCAGGATAGCTACTGAAACTAAGACTGTGGGTGCTAAGAACCTTCAAGGCATAATAATGTTAAGAGTGAATTGTATTCTCCCTTCGGGAAAATGTAAACTTTATTTGAATTTTACAAGCAAAGTTTAAAGTTCTCAATATTTAAATTTCTGATACCACTCTGCTTAATAATTCTACATACTAAATGTCTAACAAATACTATTGATTTATTACATATATGCATACACCTATATGGGTATACATAGAATTCTGTTAACATTTTTGAAAGCGTAATCAGTTATCTTGGCAATTGCTTCCTGATGCACCTATTGTTTAAACTACACATACACACACGTGCAGGAAGGGTCTTCAAAAAGTCTGTGGAAAATGCACATTATGAAAAGACTATGCATAGATTTCAAAATTTTCTTTGCAACAAAATAAACTCATACTCACTCGCTATAGTGTTTCTGAAAAGACTGTAGTTAGAGGCACCAAGAAGGATAAAATATCAATTTGAAAAGAGCCCCAATCACAGCAACATGAACGCTGCTAAAATTGAAACAAGAACAAACATCACATTTATGGTGATGCTTGGGTGGAAAAATGGTGGAAGTCTGACACTTTTGAAATTTTACGGGGACAAAAGGGATCAGCAGTTTACAAATGGAAAACGAGTTTTGAGAAGAGATGAGACCATGTTGAAGATGAAGCTTGTAACAGCAGACCAACCACAGCAATTTGCAAGGGAAGAATTTATGTTGTTTGTGTCCTAACTGAAAAGTAGGAACAATAACCAACACCACGGATTTCTCAATCGGCCCGCCTTACACAATTCTGGCTGAAGAATTGAAGTTAAGCAAGCTTTCCACTGGGCGCTGCCCAAACCTTTGTTGCCTCTAGATCAGCTGCAGACAAGAACACAGTTTTCAATGGAAATTTTAAACAAATGGTATTAGCATTGAAAGATTTCTTCAAAGAATTGTAATGGGAAAAGAAAAGTGGCTTTACCAGTACAATCCTGAGGACTATGCACAATTAAAGCAACGGCTACCGGCAGGCAAAGTGGTCCAGTCAAAGCAAAAGCGGGCCAGTCAGGAGTGAAGGTTGTGGCAATAGTTTTTTGAGATGTTCAAGACATTTTGCTGGTTGACTTTCTGGTGAGCCAAAGAATGATAATGTCTGCCTATCATGAGAATGTTTTTAAAAAGTCAAAACTTTAGCAAAAAAGCATGCAGGGAAGCTTTACCAGAGAGTCCTTCTTCACTATGACAATGCTCCTGCTCCTTCCTCTCATCAAGCGAGGGCAATTTGTGAGAGTTTTGATGGGAAATCATTAGGTTTCCAACTTACAGACCTGACTTGGCTTTTTCTGTTTTTCTTTGGCTTTCTAATCTTAAAAAATCTTCTTAGAGCACCCATTTTTCCTCAGCAAATAGCGCAAAAATGACTGCATTGACACGGTTACATTTCCGGGATCCTCAGTTCTTTAGAGGTGAACTAAATGGCTGGTCTCTTTGTGACAAAAATACCTTAAACTTGATGGAGCTTCTACTGAAAAATAAAGTTTATACTTTTTATCTTTTAATGCCATCTGCCATCAACTTTTTGAAGTCCCCTTGTGTGTTTATATTTGCATATATACATATATAAAGTTATATTATATATATTCACTTTCAACAAAAGGAATGGATAATGCTATAAGAAAGCCTTGTGCAGTTCTAAGAAAAAAACACATTTGTTAACATGAGCGACTAAAAATCATTTTATAAAGTCACATGATAATTCAGTTTAAATAGTACTTTACTCACCTTCTAATGAATGAATTAATAAGATCACAAATTATTTGGTCAGACAAATAACATTTTACAAATAGTGAAACTGAAGCAAAACCTGATTACATTAGTTCTTTAAAAATGTAATAGCAACAGTGGCAATTTAAGACTTTCCAAACCTGAGAAATTTCCAAATGTATGCACGGAAAATTTGCTTAGAATAGCTGTAGCGTGGGAAATCAGGTCAGAACTTTTCTTGGTGTAGAAACACTCCCCCAAGCACTCCCTGAACCCCACACCCCCACCCCAGGGATCGGGAAAGACGGCTAAAAGGGTCTGGCCTCCCAACCAGTCAAGAGCAGTACAGCTTGAGATGCCTCTGTCTTCATCCATGCCAGGTCCTTACCTTTGTTAGTTTCTCTGGAGAAGCAATTTAGTCAAATATTCTGTATAAAAATGACTCAGCAATTCTGGAAGAAGGAAAAGCTGAGTATAAACAGATTTCCAGATATAACATTCCTATATAGAGTTGATTTCTTGTTCTGACTGCCCAGATGGTGCATGCAAAACAGTACATTTGAGGCTGCACTGTTTCCAACAGCCCACAAAAGTGCATTCATTAATAATAAAGATCTTGAATTATTTAAGGCCACTTCTACATCTCTGTTTCAAAGGGCTATTTTCTTATTGGTTTCCTGTGGAGGAGAGGAGAGTTAAACATCTTCTAGGTGCTACTGAGAGCGGGGCTTACCATCAGTGTTAGGAGGCAATACAAGGGCTCCGTAATCCAGGTAACCACTACCCTACCAGCCCACCAACCACCTCAGAAAACAGTGACCTAGAAATAGAACTGAATTCATTTCATTAATTCTTTTATAAACACAGAGGTGTTGTTATACATTTTTAAAAGGTGCCAAATATAACGCAAGTCTTCAAATGGACAGTAATAATTTGTTATGAATGCATATTCCCTTTTAATATTTAAGTATCATCTAAAAAGGTCTTATTTCTAAAGAAGTCTAGATTAAAAATGAATCTGTTCCAATCCTAATAGGGTTTTAAAAAGGCAATGTCACATTAGCGAAATGTACTAGAACTTCACCATTAATGTCTTCAGGCTACTGAGGAGTTGGGGGTCGATTTTAACGTGGATTTCAATAAATGTTTGAACCCCAAGTGATAGTAGGCACTGTTATCTGGACAGTTGTTTCATGCAGGGCACTGCTGGTCAGACCCTAACAAGGCCATCCGTGCTGGCATCTGGAGATGGTTTATTACTTCCAAGGCCCACTGTCATGGATAAGTTGGGGAACTGGACTCCATGGTTCCAGTCAAGGACCTAGGGCATCAGGGAACAGTGAATTGGCTAAAAATTTAGTCGAATTAGAAATGCTTTGAAGATATAGCCACCTTGAAAGCAAGAAATAGTTTGACATTGTAACCTATAAGGAGGAGATCTGTTTAATGTATACTACGCTGACTAATGGCACTGCTGATATAAGTGATTGCTCTGTAAAGGTATAAAAGTAACAAGGAGAAACAAGAGGACAGAGCAGTTCTTTGGGGAGCTATCCCTCTGCTCTCCAGAATCGCTGGCTTTTCTGAAAGTAAAAGTGAAACTGTTGATCTCTCATGTACGTCTCCATTAATTGACTTGGGTGACAGACGGATGGACTCCTTGGTCTGGCAACAAAAAAAGAGAGGTGTGTACCATGAGCAGTACCTCCAGAGCCAGAGTAGCTGAGAGTCCAGGTCCCATCTGATACACTTTACACAACTGTGATATAAGGGGACCGATATACTCTAGAATGTCCCATAATAAAAATCAATTTTGAAAAGTGATTATTATGTCCAAGTATAGTCAATTTATTCTTTTCCTTTTAAAATGCATTAGTATCATACTGTTGGTTTCTTAAAAACTGAAACTTGAGGCATTAAAAAAATAACCATCGATAGTAATGGAGCAAGAATGGGATGGAGTGGAAGAGGAAAATAATCTATCATGTGCTTTTTTTTATATAAATAATTTTCCTTTTTGGGCAGCGCCTGTAGCTCTGTGGGTAGGGTACCAGCCATGTATACCAATGCAGGTGGGTTCAAACCTGGCTTGGATCTGTGAAACAACAATGACAACTGCAAGAACAACAAAACAATAGCCAGGCATTTTGGCAGACATCTGTAGTCCCAGCTACTTGAGAGGCTGAAGCAAGAGAATTGCTTAAGCCCAAGAGTTAGAGGTTGCTGTGAGCTATGACACCACTGCACTCTACAGAGGGTGACAAAGTGAGACTCTGTTTAAAAAAAAAATTTCCTTTTCTGGGAACAGATAAGACAAAAATCTAAGGAGAGAGCAAATCTTTCTTGCATGAAATCTATGCATGTTTGCTGCAGACTCAAAGCTGAAATCATATTTAGAAGTTTCACATTAGATTATACATAGCATCTGTATCAGAACACATTGTTGTATCTGAGGCACCAGCATTTACAAGGAGTCTTGACGCTGTTTCTGAGAGCCGCCACTCCAGATTTGAGCGGATCTCAGGCATTGACTATGGATCAAGAATCTTGGCACCCACCCCCCACCTCCCAAAAAAGTGGTCTGAAGTTCCAGTTAAATAACATATTTAAATAGATAAATAATTATGTCCATAAGAATGAATTTGGACATGTTGGAAAGTAATTTAAGCGAATGGGTAATTGATAGTCCTGAGCTCTTAGCATGACTAGATTTTGGACAGGCTTCAAGAAAAGATGCCAGGACTGTTTTTGTTTCACTCAATTCTGTGACCTGGAACTTCGTAGTTACTGTTGCATCTCGTGATTCAAGCTCAGATAGACATAGTCACACAAAGCCTTTTTCTTTTCTTTTCCTCTCTTCTGGTAAAATGTTTTAGGCCAGAAATCAAAAGCAGTTATTGCAAATTTACAATATCACAAACAACTACTGAGAAGGTCCTGTTCTGCTAAGGTGGCAGTAGTTTCCATAAATCATAATTGGTAACCGACACTGTCTTTACCTTCTGAAACAGCTTTGTCTTGAGGAAACAGGGAGGAGCAAGGTGCATCTTCCCACACCATCACAACTGGTCCTAGTTTGTACACACAGGTTCCACACCAGCCCAACAACTAACTGGGCATCCTTGCCTTCTTATGCATAGGAACTAATTCTCTTCATTCTCTCTCTGAGGACTCCTTACACACACAAAAGAGGATTTACGTCTTGTCAATGTATATGCATGATGAATAATTTCAGAGAGAAAATTAAGTTACTAAAATCGACTCATGGAAAAAATAGAAAACCTATACCAAGGAAGATACAGCAAATGAACTTAAATTATAACATTCTGAACCCAGATTATTGCATGACTTAAGTCTTGAAGCTTTAGACAACAAAAGATTCTTATGACCATGAGAATGGCTAGAATACCTACAAGGCTACCAAATCTATTTTATAAAGCCAGCAAAACACCCAATGCCAAAATGACAAAGCAATCAAAATCTTTCTCTTTCCACACATACCCTCACATTAAAAAAAAAAGTATATATATATATAGGCCCATGTTATCTATAAAGATAGATGAGAAAATCCTAACTAAAGAACCTAGAAACCACATATTAAAAGAGTAATTTGCCACAATTGAGTAAGTTTGATTCTGGGGATACAAAGATACTTGATATTTGGGAGTCAACCAATGTTGACTGATAGGGTCAGTAAGAGAAATCAAATGATAAATTTTGGTAGATGTTGCAAAGACTGTTGATACAATTATTATTATTTTAAATTAATTATAATTGGCAAATTAAAATTGTGTATGCTTACATTCTGTAACACGATGTTTTGAAATATATATGCATTACAGAATGACTAAATCAAGGTAATTAATATATGCATTACCTCACACACACATTTTTGGTGTGAGAACACTTAAAATCTACTCTGAACAATTTAAAAAAATAAGATACATTATTATTAAACATAGTCATCATATTGTGCAAATGAACTCTTGACCTTATTCCTCCAGCCTAACTAAAATTTTATGTCCTTTGACCCACATCTTCCCAACCGCTTCCCCCCTCTCAGCGCCTGGTAACCACTGTTCTACTCTCTACTTCTATGAGTTCAACTTTTTTAGATTCCATTTTAAGTGAGATCACACAAATATTTATCTTTCTATGCCTGGCTTATTTCACTTAACATAATGACCTCCTTCATCCATGTTGAAACAAGTGACAGAATTTCATTCTTTTTTGAAGCTAAGTAGCATTCCATTTGGTATATAAGGTTGGAAAATTAGGATCGTGAACTGATCCTAGAAAAAGTGCTAGGCTGGGCATTGTCGTGACCCATTGGGCTCCTATGGCCCTGGTCTCGGTTAGCGCAGGAAGGAACCAGGCAAGAGGCGGATTAGAAGTACAAGCTTGAGGAAGGCCTAGCCCTTACTTTCCGGTGGCCCCGAGCAATCTCCGCACCAACCTTTTATTGAAACAGAATGATACAGGTGAGGGGAGTAATTAACAATGACTATGTGCGGAGGGCACGAGCTCTTCTTCCACAAGGAACTCCTGTGGACAAATGGCCCGAGGTCCACGCCTCAGCTGCAGATCATCTTGCTCAGATGTTATCTGGCTCTTGGCGTCTCCTACAGAGCATTGTAGCTCACGCCTGTAATCCTCGCACTCTGGGAGGCTAAGGCAGGTTGATTGCCTGAGCTCACAGGTTTGAGACCAACCTGAACCAGAGTGAGAACTCATCTCTAAAAATAGCCAGGTGTTGTGGCAGGTGCCTATACTCCCAGCTACTTGGAAGGCTGAGGCAAGAGAATTGCTTGAGCCCAAGAGTTTGAGATTGCTGTGAGCTATAATGCTGTAGAACTCTACCAAGGGTAATAAAGTGAAACTCTGTCTCAAAAAAAAGAAAAGAAAATACCTCTTTACTAAATATTACCATGGTCACTTTTGAAATACTTCCCTTGGCCTTCTGGTTACCGCAGTGATATTCAGCAATGAAGTATAGTACTTTTTCTAGGATGAGTTCACAAACTTAGTTGTCAGACCTCATATAACAACAGTGCTGATGGCCATTCCAAAAAAAAGTTCATAATTGCTTTGAAGGGTGGACTAGGTGCCGGCATCGGTGCATTGCTTCCCAAGGGGAATATTTCAAAGGTGACCGTATTGATACTCAGCAATGAGGTAGGTAGCACTTTTTCCAGGATAAGTTCACGAACTTCACGGTCTGACCTCACACATGCATAATTTTTGTTACCCATTCATCTGTTGATGGACACTTAGATTGACTCTAGATTTTGGCTTTTGTGAACAATGCTGCAGTGAACAGGGAAGATGCAGGCATCTCTTTAATATAACATTTTATTTCCTTTGGACATAAACCTAGTAGTGAAATTGCTGGATCATAGGGTAATTATATTTTTAAGTTTTTGAGGAATGTCCATACTCTTTTCTATAATGGCTGTGTTAATTTAACTTCCCATCAACAGTGTGAAAGGGTTCTCTTTTCTCCACATCCTCTCCAGCACTTGCTATCTTTCATTTTTTAAAATAGTAGCCATCCAAATAGGTGTATGGTGATATGTTATAGTGGTTTTGATTTACATTTCCCTAATGATTAATGACTTTAAGCATTTTTTCGTAAACCTGTTCACCGTTTGTATGTCTTCTTTTGAGAAATGTCTATTCAGTTTTGCCCATTTTTTAAATTGGATTATTTGTTTTCTTGTTATTCAGTTGTTTTATTTTCTTATATGTTATAGTTTGGATATCAGATATAAGGTTTGCAAATATTTTCTTCCATTGTACAAGTTGTCTCTTCATTCTACTAATTGTTTCCTTTATTGTGCAGAAACATTTACCTTTTGTGTAATCCCATTTGTCTGTTTTTGCTTTTGTTGCCTGTCATATTTGGTGTTGTATTTAAAATTTCACTCATCATGGAGATTTCACTCTATGTTTTCTTCTAGTGGTTTTACAGTTTCAGATCTTAAGTCTCAAATATATTCTGAGTTCTTTCGTTTACAGTGTGAGATGAGGATCTAATTTCATTCTTCTGCATGTGGATATCCAGTTGTCCCAACATCATTACTGAAGAGACCGTCCTTTCCTCCTTGTGTGTTCTTGGAATCTTTGTCAAAATTCATTCACGGTAAATACATGGATGTGTTCCTAGGCTTTCTATGGTCTGTTCCATTGGTCTATGTGTCTTTTTTTTTATGCCAATACAATGTTATTTTAATTACTGTAGCTTTGTAGGGTACCTTGAAGTCAAGTAGAGTGTGATACCTCTGGTTTTGATTGCTTAAGATTGCTTTGGCTATTTGAGCTCTTTTGTGGCCCCATACAAGCTTTAGGATTTTTTTTTTTTTATATTTCTGTGAAATATGTCATTGGAATTTTCATTGGAATTGTATTGAATCTGTAGATCACTTTGGGTAGTATAGACATTGTAAAAATATTCTTCAAATCCATAAACATTGGATGTCTTTCCATTTATTTGTGTTTTCTTTAATTTCTTTCATCAATGTTTTATAGTTTACAGATTTTTTGCTTCCTTGGTAAAATGGTATAATAGTTATTATTGTTATTAATAATAATTAAGAATACTTATTATCATCTCCATTTTACTGAAGCCTCATTTATTCTAAAGTGCATTAGTATATTTTGTAGATTTTCTAGGTGTTATCACTTGTAAATAATTATAGCTTTATTTTTTCTTTTTTAAATGCCTTTTGATTCTTATTTCATGCCATTGGACACAGTTTGCAGAAGAAGTTAAACACATAAAAATATGACAATAATCCAGTTAGCAAATTACCAGAAAAATTTAATTCACAACTGGACAAAAATTATAAAAATATTTAGGTAGAAAGCTAGTAGAAGCTATGATTTTATAGCTGAGGTCTCTAAAGCTGTATATCAAAATCAATGACTTCCATATTGCTGAATTTAAAGTATCAAAGTATAGTTGTTCCACCTTTGTCTTTGTCTTAACTTTTTCTCATTTAAACTTTTTATTTGGTAATTTCAAAATACATAAAAGTTGGAAGAATAATACAAAAACTCTATGCCTTTCACTCAGCTCACCAATTGTTATTATATAGACACATATACAAATACACTGGGCTATTACTATTATATATAATATATATAGTATTAGATATATTGAATATATATAGGTTTTCATCCATGGTAAGATTTTCATTCATAGTTCCTGACTCATAACTCTCATAGCTTTTGTTTTAACGTTGGGGTGCTTTAGGCCTCACAAGCAGGGCTCAGAAAACAAAATCTCTCTCTCTGACCTTCCCCTGCCCTCCATTGGCCTACTCAATTTGAGAGGTGGTCCTGCCCCGTTCCCTGGAGGATGGAAAGTTACACAGACAGTTGAAGAAAAAACTGAACAGAGAGACCTTTCTGGGATTAGATCAAATCCTTTTAGCCCAATTACATGTCTACGTGGTTGACAAACATGTTTATGTAATGAAGCCTTCTAAAACCCCAAAAGGACAGCATTGGGAGAGCTTCCTGGTAGCTGAACACATGGAGGTTCTTGGAAGATGGCATGCACAGGAAAGGCATGGAAGCTCCATGCCCCTTCCCTCATACCTCATTCTACACATCTCTTTATCTACATCCTTTGTGATATCCTTTATAATAAACCCCTGAGTTCAATGAGGATATCCAAAAATTAATCAAACCCATAGGGAGGATCATGGGAAGCCCAACTTGAAGCTGGTTACTCAAAAGTTCCAGAAGCCTGGAGTTGTGACTGGTACCCAAAGGGGTTATGGGGAGTCTTGGGGACTGAGCCCTCATCTTGTGGGATCTGATGCTATGTCTAGGTAGTGTTGGAATTGAATTGGAAGACACTAGTTGTGTCTGCTGAAGAATGTTATTGCTTCCTTGATGTGAGAGCAGAGGGAAGCCTAGCTTGAGTTTTTTCTAAATACACACACACATACACACAGATTGTGTTATTTTTACAAACCATTTGTGAATGAGATGCAGATATTTTGCCCCTTTAATTTTAAATACTTAAGGTTTTATATCCTGAGGATAAGAAGATTTTCTTAGGCAGCCACTGTGTAATTTTTAACATTGGGAAATTTAGATCTGACATGATACTATTATCTAATAAATGGTGTTTAAATTTTGCAAATAATGCTCTTTATTGCAATTTTTTCCTGATTTAGGATCCTATCCAGCATCACACATTGCCTTTAGTTCTCTGTAATTGGGAGCAATTCCTCAGCCTCCCTTGGTTAGCATGACATTGTTGAGCAGTACAAGTCAATTATTTTGCAGAAAGTTCTTCTAATTGGATTTGTATGTTGTTCTCCCAAGCTTATTTTCCGTTTACATATTGGGCAGTGGGTGGGAATACCATAAGAGATGCTTTATCCTTCTCAGTTCATCATCTTAGGAGGCACATGAAATCAGTTTATCTAATTATTCGGTCATGTTCCCTTGGTACACTTGGTGAAGGTGATGTCTCTTTAAGCTGGTGTCTGTGTCCTTTGTATATTTCCTGTGTGTGTGTGTGTGTGTGGAGTAGCACTTTCTGGCCCAACAAGCTACTTCGTATTTATCATATACTTTCTACACTCCAGTCCAAGCATCAGCCATTTCTCCAAAAGGTCTTGATTTCTTTTAGTGAGCAATGGTTTGGGGGGCCCAAATCTGAATGATAGATGTGCTCATTGCTGTGGGGGACACCACTGTGTTCTAGGCCCTTTTTATAAGTTCATCATGATACCTTCAATTCCAATCCAACAACCCCAAACCACAGGGTTCTTCCTTTCCTTCCCCCACTCTGGATCTCTTTCTTCCTTCTCCAACATTGAGTATCCTAGCTTCCATAAACAATAATGTATTTGTTCAGTTGCTCAATCTTTAGCTTACTTTAGCTTATCTTTTAATGCTCCGCCTTTAAATCTCTTTGATTTAGCATTTGTCTTACCACTCTTTAAAGGTTCCCCTTCAAGCAAAAGGCTATTTCTTCTGATTCTTCTTTGTCAGCTCCTTGTAGGGGTGGTAAATTTTGAAGTGTCCTCAGGTCTTCAGCTCCCTTCCTTGCTTTCCCCTTCCTAAAAATGTTATATAGTTTGAGGTTTCCTTATCACCTATAAGCTGGCAATTCACAGATTTGATACCTCTAGCCCTGACATCTCTGAAATGCAGACTCATTGATAACTTAGGTACTAGACTTGACATGCTCCTGATTTTTCTATTCTATCCTCAAATGTGTTCCCCTCTCCTTCACATTTCAGGGAATGGCACCACTATCCACTCAGTTGTTCAAACTGAAACCAGTAACCTGAGTTCTCCTTTTTATTTAACCTTCTCAGTACATTCATTGTACCTTCAAATCCCATGAATGCCACTTCCAGAATATATCTCAGACTTTCCAATTCTTCTCATCCCCACTACCACCTCCCTAGTCTAAGTCATTAGCACATCTCTTAATAGCCTCCTATCTGGTGTCCTCATATCTACCCCTATATGGAGCTTATCTTTTCTTCATGAGGCACTTCTAGTGGCTTCAAAATCCAAATTACCTACCAAGATTTACCACAATCTTCTATGACCTGCTTCTTTTTCCAAACCCATCCCACTTCTTTTATACTCATGCTGGCTAGCTTCTTTCCTGTTTATGAAAACTTACTAATCTTCCTCTCTTACCCACAACAGGACCTTCACACTTGCTATTTTCCATGCTTGGAAGTCCCCCAGCTCATCTCACATCTGCCTCACACTCATCCTCTAGGCTTCACTGAGGTCTTCCATGATAGCCCCCATCTGAGGTATCGTTAACACACCACTCTATTTTATTCATAGCTTTTTAGCACAACCCGCATTCATCTTGTTTTATTTTATTTTTACTTACTTATTATTTGTCTTCTTAACTAGAAAGCAAACTCATCCAAAGCAGAAATAAGAGCTCTTTTTTCTTATTTGTCCCTGTATCCTCAGTGCCTTCTTCCCACACTGAATGAGTCATCATAAGACTCAAGAAATGTATCGAATAAAATAATCAGGAAAGACTAATTAGCATGGTGCAGGGGGAAAGTGTCCTGCCTGTGATTTCTGCCAGTCTCTCCTGGGCATGGTTCCATTTTGCAGATACAAGTTAATTAGGCCTGAGACAATCAGGTATTGAAATTATCCAAATACTTGCTCTGTCTCCAAGTCTTCTGATTATAGTTCATGTTTCTATGTAGCTTGTAGAGGAAGTGAATGCACTGTTAGGGCTGTGGACATCTGGTAACAGTGGTACTTCTTTTTTTTTTTTTTGTACTTCTATTTTAAGTCTGAGAGTGGTAAGTTGGCACTCCTGTGCTATCATTAGTCTTGTTGTCTTGTTTATGTGAGGAACATTAGTGGTGTCTGCAAACAACTCTTTAAACCCCGAAAAATGGAAGAATGACTTGGGTGGTGCATTTTATCAAGGTTATATTACCTTGATAAATAACCCACTTACTTCCTTGGAGACTTACTGGTTTTCCTTTGCCTTTATACTTCAAAAAATAATCAGTATTGCTGGAATTTAGAAGCAGGGGATCAAAAATATATATTTATTACAATTGTGTGCCAGGCATTATCCTAGGTCTTTAGAAAACATCAAAGGACAGAGGTGTATTCTTGCCACTGTGGGACGTTCATTCCTGTGTGGGAGATGGATAATATATAATAAGTTTAATATAGGAACAAACAATAATAATGTTAGAGTATTGTTAGCACTCTGGAATAAAATAAAAAACAGAGCCAAGTAAGGGGGTGGAGGTTGCTGAGAGGGGCAGATTTTACAAAATAGCAAGGTACATATAGGCTTAATTCAGAAAGTGAAATTTCAGCAAAGATTGTAGGAAGTGAAGGTATGGGCTAAGTATCATTGATAGGAAAAGCATTCTAAGGAGAGGGAATGGCCAGAAAAAAGGCTGTGAGGTGGGAACGTGCCTGGCAGGTATAAAGTACAGCAAGAGGCCAGCTTGGCTATAGCAGAATGGTCCAAGCATAAACAACAGCAGTAGGAGACATCAGAGAGACAGATAAAGAGGTGGGGATGGGAACAAATCAGACATAACCTTTTAGGCCATTGAAGGTCATTGGTTTTTACTCTGAAGTAACTAGAAAGCCTCTAGAAGTTTCTGAACATAGCTGAGGTACAATCTGATTCATATTTTGAAAGAAATCATCACTTACCACTATTCTAAGAATGGTCTAAGAGGTCAAGGATAACAGAAGATAGACCGCTTAGCAGGTTCTACAATAAACCAGAAAACAGAAAGCAGAGGCTTGGATCAAGCTAGTAATGGTGGAGATTTTCTTCTGGGAAATATTTCCAAGGTAGAGCCAATGGGATTTCCTATGATTGAATGTAGAATGCAAAAGAAAGCAAAGTTAAGGATGACACCAAAAGTTTTGGCTTCAGCAAATGTAAGGGTGAGATTGTATTGTGTTGAGATTTTTGCCAAAGGAGCAGGTTTAGGGTATGAGATGTTGGAAACAAGAGATAAACTTGAAACATGTTAATTTGTCTGTTAGCCTTTTAAGTGGAAATCTCAAGTAGGATAGACAAGTTTGAAATTTGGAAGAGGTGACTGGCCTGGAGATATACATTTGGGAATTACTTGCATGTAGATGGAATTCAAAGCCATGATATGTGGATGAGATCAGAAATAGATGAGTGTAGACAGAGAAGGTAAGCAAGGACAGATCTTTGGGAATGCCATCATTAGAAGGGTAAATGATGCCAAATCAGCAAAGCAGAATGAGAAAGAGTAGAGAACTTCATGGGATGAAGTGGGAAGAAGAATATGAAACTGTCATGTCTCAAGAAGCAAATGAAATAAATGTATAGAGAGGTAAGAGAATGATCAACTCTGCAGCTAAGGTCTGAATGTTTTTGTCTCCCTCAAAATTTGTATATTGAAACCTAATCCCTAATGTTGGCTGGCGCAATCACTGAAATGGGACTAGACCAGATATCTCTATATACACTGGGCCCAAACTGTTGGGCCCATCAACCATCTCTAAAAATCAGAGTTCTATTAGTCAAAAGAATGGGGCAGGGCTGGGGAGGGGCAACTTATAGCACCTGCTATTTATATACACTTAACTCATTATTTTCAGTGACCAATAAAATAATTATTTATATAAAGTCTTTAGGAGGTGGGCCTTTGGGAGGTGATTAGGT
Source organism: Galagoides demidoff (assembly GCA_963574575.1). Lineage (NCBI taxonomy): Eukaryota > Metazoa > Chordata > Mammalia > Primates > Galagidae > Galagoides > Galagoides demidoff. The sequence goes on along the minus strand of CAUYQV010194681.1, from coordinate 1,789 downwards.
CATGAGGGATCTGCCCCCATGAATGAGATTAGTGTTCTTATAAAAGAGGCCCCAGAAAACTGCATTGCTCTTTCTGCCATGTGAGGACACATGGAAAAGGTGTCATCTATGGATCAAAAAATATGTGATGTTGAATCTGCTGGCATTTTGATCTTGGACTACCCAGCCTCCAGAACTGAGAGAAGTGAATTTCTTTGTAAGTTACCCAGACAATGGCATTTTGTTAAAACAGCCTGAATGGATATCAAATGCTACTGATAGGTCACAGTGAGCGTGAGGACTGTGAGCTTACCACGGGGTTTTGCAAACATGGTGGTAATGTGGGGAGATGCGGATGAAAATTTGATTTAATAGCATTGCTTAGGCATGACTTTTTTGCGCTGTTTTTGAGCAAGACACAGTAGGATTTGTGGCTGCTTTCCTAGAGACAGGTAGTACATCTACAAGAAGGAGGGACTCTGCGTACTCTGCAAAACCCTTGATATGGGCCCTTTGTATAGAAATCATGATTCTCTGTACCAATGAAGTGAGATACCTATGATTAGATATCTCTGTGGGCTCATAATTTCTGCCCAGAAGAAATTAATATGAGGAGAAGAGCAGCTGCTCGCTGTTGGGATGGTTACCAGTTTGTTTCCAGAAGCTCAGCTGCAAGCTTGGGTAACCTTTCTGTGTCCTCTGCAGACTGTGTAAGCATTCAGCTCTGGGCCAGGATCACTTCAGAGTTATAGATGCTCATTTTAAGGCCAGAAAAGGAGCAGATAAAAGTTACATATGACATTATTTCACAATTACACTTGGTAGGGAGTAGAGGAAACAAAAGGGTCTTTGCCTTATTTCTGTCACTTGGTGTACTATAATTTTTATCTCCCTAAAAATAAATAAGTAATGGTTTGGCCAAGAGAGGCAAGGGCACTCCACTATTGAGATAAGATTTGAGAACATTCTAGGCAGGGCAAATGATACACACAAGGGCAAAGTGGCAGCAAATCTAAGGTTTGTAGGAGGGTGGGGGACCAATTTCGTTAGGATTAAGAAATCCCAAAACAATTTACTGTTCAGAAAATTCTGAACAGTATTCTGAATTTACGAGTTCAGAGAAGAATTCTGTGGTTAAAAGCAAAATCCAGATGGAAGTAGCTGGGTTGTAGGTCTAGATAAGGTGCATGAGGATGGTTGCTGATTTAGGAGGTGATTGATTGCCCATAATCTAGGGCAGTGATTCTCAATGTGTGGTCCCCAGATCAGTGCCATTAGCATCATTTGGGAACTTGTCAAAAATACAAATCCTCAGGCCAAACCTAAGACCTAATGAATTATAAACTGTGGAGATGGGAGTAATTTTGATTGATGTTAATGTCAAAAGCCACTGGCCTAGGATTGAACTAGGCTAACAGCATTTACTGACTGGAATTGGGAAAGACATTAAAAATATAGGAGTTAGTAGAGATTTGGGGCCTGGGGAAATTCAGTTGTTTAAATTATCAAAATGTGTTTCTTATTTTCCTAAATAAATAATTGAAGGATATTTCTCTATGAAGTTCATTAGCTATTAGCTATAAGTACATATAGCCAAAGATACTATATAATTTCATAGACATTGTCTATATGGTTTTTTTTTTAAATTTTTTTTTATTGAGTGGTAACTATGTACATTAATGCACTTCTGGGGTACAGTGTGGGGTTTTCACATGCAATCCGAAATACTTCCATCAAACTGATCAACACAGCCTTCATGTCATTTTCTCAGTTATTGTTTTAAAATGTTCTCATTCTACTCTTAGAGAGT